>VOMN01026845.1:0-17210 GCA_014899125.1 Orchestia grillus | reverse complement strand
CCTTGTCGAAGGCTTTTGCGAAGTCTAGGTATACAACATCTACAGCCTTCCTTTTCCCTAGTGCTTTTGTTATCATCCTTTGGTGTTCGAGGAGCTGAGAGAGACATGAACTCTGTTTTCGAAAACCATGCTGATGCTCGTTGAGAAAACCAGTATTTTCAAAATACATCCCCATATTCTTAACAATTATTTTTGCAAAAAATTTTACGACGTACGATGTTAAGGCTACTGACCTATAATTTTTCGGGACATGTTTCTTCCCATCTTTGTGTATCGGTGTATCTACACTGAATTTGAGCAGGTTTGGGAGAGTTCCAGCCTCTATAGAACGCTTCCATAAGTCTCCATTGAACGCCTCCATCTATTCCTACACTCACACATAACTCCTTCTCCTCATATACATACACAAACTTCCCCCCCCCTTCCCCCTACACACACACGACGTTCTGCGAGAGGACATGTCGTCTGGGTGCCTCCCGTATCTCACCACGAGTAGATTTTGATTTCAGTAGATTTTGTCAAGGTTCTCTAGCAACTCAACGCACTTTTTAACGGTTTTTCCTTCCTTAAATAGTCTGGCATCGTCCACACATGAAGATGAGGGGGAATTCTGCCGCGGAACATCTACATACGTCCGAAATACGTACCAGGAAGAGTGACGGTCCCAGTACTGATTCTTGTGGTACTCCACTGATGACTAGAGATTCCGACGAGAGCTAACCCAGGGAGAAATAAAAGCTAGAATCTCCGGTAATTTCAGGTGCTTAAAAAATATTTCCGTAAATTAGAATAGCGCTTCTTCTCCATATATTTTATAACGGAGTTTCCCCCTGCCTTGGAATGTGAAGAGCTCGTGATGTTGTGAGCGGCTTCATGCGGTCTGCTGGCGCCCTATTTCGTCATTATTTCCTGTAACCGAGAGCCTTCCTCCGCATTAACCCCTTAACGAATCACCCCGAGATATCTCGTGGCCGTGGTTGCTGTATTCACACGGTCGCTTTCGGTCACACAGACCGTGTGTGAATACACCATCGACCATCTCGGGGTAATTCAATAAGGGGTTAAATATCTACAACCACCTACCCTGCGTATAATCCCCCCACACACATACACAGTAAGTGCAATACATATCCGATATATTGGCAAAAGTTTATTCACCATAGGTACACAATAGAAAAGCAGTCGAAAAATGAACATCTCATGTATTTTCGTATATTGAATATGAATTCGCTGGATACTAATTCTAACATGAATTGGTTTCGGTGCAGGTGTTATTCTCAGCATGCAAGCATGGAATCCCCTTTTCCTAAGAACTACTCTAATCGTGTTTTATACTTTTGGATATTTTATATACATTTTCCCAGCCGCTTCCAAATCCTTTTGAAATTTAGACTGAGTCACTCGAGGAATATTTTTGGTGATTACATGTTTAGTCGCACGGTTTGAAATTTTAGATGGACGCCCTGACCGGGGTAGACAAGCAGTCACATGAACCAACGAATCGTGTCACCAATGGTTGAGGTTGGTATATTTAGCGTAGATGAAATTTTTCTCTAGCCCAAACCATTATTGTGTAACGAAACAATTATATTTCTGGTCCATTTTGGCAATTCTTTAGTCTTTGCCATTTAAGAATTAGAGTGTTGGTTTATGACCTCCTTCTCATGCACTTCTCAGACATTGACTGAGGTCTACTGGTGTACGTGTACGAAGTAGATTATTTTTCTAGGAAGTTCGACGGCGTTCCTGTCACGTAAACCACTCTGGATTATTCGAAGACTATCTTTTATCTCTTTTTCAACTAATTTTGTGGGTGTGTTGGATGTTTTTTGATGCGATAATTAAAGACTTTTGCTGATGGCAAATCAATATTTTGCTATTTGTGTATTCTTATACAGATTTTGTACTCAGTAAACGGAAGAAGTTCTATTTTCGATTGTTTTACTGTTGCCTAACTAGGGTTAGTAAATATTTGACTACGTATCGGAATTTATTGCACCCAGTGTAAGTAGATATATATACCATATGCATTTTTAGATCTACTCAAATGACATGAAATGAGGAGAAGTATTGTATATTTGTACATATATACGTATATCAAATGTATATGGATGCAAATATGTATGTCTATGCATATGCATGATTGTTTATGTATTTATACACGAATATACATTTAAACTTATGCACTTTTTCTATTGGATCTTGAAATTTGGTAGTTGTAGTAGTAGTGGTAGAAGTAGTAGTAGTAGTAGTAATAGCAGTAGTAGTAGTAGTAGTAGTGATAGCAGTAGTAGTAGTAGTAGTAGTAGCAATAGTAGTAGTAGTAGCAGTAGTAGCATAGATACCAGCGCTTCAGTGCCTCGCACTATCTACCCTACGTGTCGGTCTACAGCCACAACACGCCTACAACTCGTCAGAGGGCAGTGACCTCCCCTCAGCAGTTCCCCTCCCATGCTTGGGGCTCTCTTTCATGTCGACGGCTTTTGTGAAGTCTATGCACGCAACATTCACAGCGCTTGCGGTCCCTGGTGCTTCGGTTATTAACCTTTTGTGGCCACTTGGGTGTGAGAGACGTGACCTCCATTTTCTAAACCATGCTGAGCTCGTTAGTGAGAGAAGTGCTTTCAAAGCGCCGCATCATTGACCTCGGAGCGACTGTCTGAATGATGCTAATGACATGAGAGGTTAAGGCTAATGGCTTACAACTCTTTGGTGCAGGTGTCTCCTCACCTTCACGTATTGGTCTAATTACACCGAATTTACGCAGGTCTGGGATGGCTCTACGGTGCAGTTGACCAAGTATACTTCAATACTTCACTCATAAAGTACTTACTCTTCACTCAAGAGTACAGTACTACAGCACACACACAGCTTCCCCTCTCACTGACTTCTCGAGTCGAATATGAAAACTCCTTATGCACTGCGCTTCAGTTTTTTCAAGCCTCTTTGGCTTTTTGTCATTTTAATGAGCGTTGATGTTAGTAAAAGTTAACCAGCACGTCACAATATCCACTTGACCATCCGTTTTTTTGAATGAATAGTTTAACCCTGGACCAAGTTTTTCATGAGATACATATATCTTCGAAAACCCAGGTCTCAAGTCACCTATATATATATATATATAGGGAGGCTCCCAATCGAAATGAGGTCGCTAAACTCACATTCGTCGTCTTGTGTTTCCCACCGTTCAGTGTGACTGATCTTTGTATTTTCGGACCTCAATTTCATTGAACTTCTTATTGATGCCCAATTGGAAAGAATATCCGAGACGATTTTCACGGACAAAGTGATGCAAGTTGACGCTCTTGGCTCGCGGTGTCGAAAAAAGGAAAAAAGTACCAAGAATGGGAATTCATGAACTTGTGCCTTGTCTCTACGAATTACATAGACCTCAAACCGTACCAGAATTCTGAATGACTCGTAACTGACATTCGCTAGTCCTGAATTAAGCCGCTGTATTGCATCCAGATATAGTGCATTATCGTAGTGTATCCAAATGCATCCGACGCTGCCGGTGTCCCGTTTTAGCTGCTCTCTGATTGGTGGATGCGGTTGTCCCGTTAGAGCCGTTCTCTGATTGGTTGATGAAGGTTACCTGAAGTGAATGAAATGACTCGGCATTCAGTAAAGATCCAACCGTCGTGAGTGCAGGTGCAACATCTTGGCTCTCTTCTAGACTACTATTGCCTCCATTGTAACCCATCGACATGAGTGGTAAGCAGACAAGAGATTAGGAATAATGACGTTGCTTTGATAACGTTCATAATCTTCTCATATTGCGTATGATTTACCGACGTACGAAGAGAATACAAAGTCTAAAAGCCGGATTATTTTGTCGTTGTTTTTTATTCAGTGATGCAGAGCTTCCCAGCCGGATAGGTTTCCGCTTCAGGCGGAGATGAGTTTGTTGTCTCCCGCGTGCAAAACACATTTGTATCATATGAAGATACCCAAAGCTTGTGTTTGTGTTTTCTTTTGTGTTACCATTTATTTACGTCCTGAAGGAATTAGATGTGGGAAAATTCCCGGGTCCAGATTCCTAACAGCCGAGACCGTGTCGGAGGAGGCACTCCGTATCTGTGATACAGAACGTAACTTTACGCTAAATTTGCCGTCATTTCTCCAATATGAAAGAGCTAGTTTAATTTTCTCTATTTTCATAACATCCATCGTGTGCTTATGTACACATATATAACTTTTTGTCTGTAACCCTTTTTAAGCTACGCGATAGAGACCATTACTGCAAGCGGTGCCCGTGCATCTCCTATTTAATGCAATGCGGCATCCAAATCCCATTGCCGGGATTTGGGCCTGTAGATACTAGAATCCATTTATTTACATATATATATATATATTTTTTTAAAACCCTCCACCTGCAACCAAATTGTTAAAAATGATATTTTATTGCTCTAAAAATATAGAAACAAATTTCATTGCAAACATTAAAAAAAAACTTCAACTTTGCGATTTGAACACTTTGCAGACATTAGCACTTTAATTTTACGTTTTCGTTGCAGGTGTTTTTAATTTGATTTTTTAATAATAATCCAAATTTAAATTACCATTTTAGTTCTGCTAATTTGTTTATTTTGCGCGAAGTGCGGTATTATTCTTTTTCTTATTAAATTCATCTTCAAGTCCCGTATCTAGAGTACAAAATTTTCTTACTCGTTTTCATTTTGAAATTAGAATTTTAGATGTTCCTGCCGGAACATGATTTTAGATAAAATTGAAAGCTCGTCAAGAAAATGTTTTCTGTCTGCTGACTGGTTTTGTTTTTCTTTATGAAACTCTGCTTCCCAAAAAAATCCGTCTCCGAAATAATGACAGTTTTTTAATTAATTTGCTACTAATTTAAATTAATTTGTCATAATTTATTTATGAACACACACATAGTTGGCTTCAAAGGACGTCATGAGAAGGAGCTTCACTGAAAAAATTCATTCATTCGATAAATACACTATCGTCATTTTTGTCAGGTCGCGTACTGGTACACAGGTAGGCATGCACTGGTGTTAGGGCACCCACACAGGACACACATAAAGCATTCACAATTCACACACAATTCTCACAGAAGACACACACAAGAGACACCCAAGAAACACATAATTCACACACGAGACACACAACTCACACACGAGACACACACCCAAGAACCAATTCACACATAAGAAACACGCAGAACACACGCCGTGTGTAGCGCCCTCATCGATCAGTGCTCAGTGAATGTGAGGAGTGCGAGACAAAGCAATCTTCTGGGGCTCTGTGATCGCTCAGCTTGTAGCTTGATATCGTGGCCTCTAGGTCAACCATCGATCTTTTCTGCCATTCTTTCTGAATGACACGGGACCTGTCATTATGTCACCTGCTAGTCATCATGTCTAAATCACCTGCGACGTGCATTCATGTCAGCTGCAAGCCATCATGTCTGAATCACCTGCGACCTGCCATCATGTCACCTGCAAGTCATCATGTCTGAATCACCTGCGACCTGCCTTCACGTCACATTCATGTGTAGCCCTGCACATGACACTTCGATGACTTCTCTCACACACTGAGGTGGGCGTTAGCTCGGAGATTTTCCAGGGACGCTGGCATCGTTGTCAACTCTCCCATCAAGGACGAGTCAACTGTTTCTGACCTAATTAGCATTAATCAACTTAATGTGCTGGCAAATCTCGTAAAATTTTAGAGGGTGAATGAAATGCCTGGGGCGAGTTTACACGTCCTTCCTTGATGTCTCCCGGTAATGACCGATCATTACCCATTTGACTACCATTGTTCGTCAAAGAAACCTGCCTGGGAAGAGTTAAATGATTCTTTACTCTATTACTCTTTACTCTTTACTGCCAGTCGTACAATATTCCCATGCCTGGTATTCCAGATGAGCTCGCATTGTCCTCCAGCTGAGGAACTGTGTCCCTGTACGGCACGCCATGTTTGCACTTTTTTCTACGTGGGTGCAGCCACTTGCTTTACGCACCACTGAAGGATTTAAATGCGAGAAAATTCCAGGGTCCAGATTCCCAGGTTCGCATTCGTGTGTCAGAGAAGGCAGTGCGTATCAGTGGTACGAAAGGTGACGTTATTTTACGTGAGATTTCGCGTTATTTTTGGCAGCATGGCGACCCCGGTAGTAGAATAACACCAAGCGAAAACTGACTTTAGCCAAGAATCTCTAGCTGTAGCACCCAAAGAGTGAGGTTCAGCGAATACTTTTTGACTTTCCAATCTGTAACGCCGGCGGAGTTTGTTATGAAGGAAGCTCATTAGGCGGTAATATTTCGGTCCGAGCGTCCAGTGAGATTGCTCACTGCTGTCGAACAGACAAGCGCCGCAAGTCGTAAACTGCGCAAATCGTAAGTTTTTTAGGGTTGAATTTTTGTTGATGTATGTGTTTTAAAACCGGCCGTAAAGATAAGTGTCATGTGAATACAAGCGGTTCTCATTAATTTTATATCGTATCTAAGCCACCCATAACCTTTGGATTATTTTAAGGTCTCGTTTGAGTCTCTTATGAGTCTTCTTTAGTTCCTAACGAACATCCAAAGCCAAAGAAAATAATTCATTTACTTCAGTCCCAATGAACCGTAGCCATGGTACGATTGGAAACTCTTAGTTAATTACTGAGAGATGACTTATGAATTACTACCCTATGTTATTACTGAAGACTGTGCATAGCTTCAAACAAGATGATCAGAGTTTTAGTATCGTTGAGGAAAATAGGGGACGTCAAGGGTTCATGGTGAGAAAGAATTAAAAGCTTCAGCTGAACTTTACTTTTTACTCCACCATAAATGCCTGGACAAATGATATTAATTTCTTAGGATGCCCTTTTATATACGGTAACTCTGGCGTAAAATAATCTCATTTTCAGTATCACTGATACGGGCTGCTTTATCTGACAGTCTCGCTATCAGTTTAGGAAAACGGACTTGGAAATTTTCTCTTATCTAAATCCTTAAGAGCGTGACGGAGAGATGGACCTATCAACCAAGCAACAACTGAAACACACAGGGTGTTTCACAAAAAGTGTCGGGATTTTCAAATATTTATTACTCATTAAGTATTGATCGTTGATACTTGAACTTTGTATCTTTTCAATGCGTGAAATGTCTACTCTTACTAAATAAATTGTGTTTTGGCCATAATAATAACTAAGAAAAAGTAAGAATGGGTTTTTAAAAAGCCCATCGCGGGTTTTTAAAAGAGTAACTACTAACTCCATTTGCTTGAGTAGACCTGAATATCAAAACAGACAAAAAATAAATAATGAGTATTTTTAAAAAGAAAACATTTATTTTCAATAACAACACAAGTTTCATTTCCAGTCCCTATTGGTTCAATTATTCCAACCAATGGCCACCGCTTCAGGCATCATTCTCTCATTGCTGGCATCGATTTACGAATCATTTCTTGGTTGTCTCTAGCCTTATTAGCATTGGGGATGATACGCTTTCGTGTCTTGCAAGTCAATTGGAAAGGTTTCCTAAACTTTATTGCTCAAATAACTACAGAGATCAAATAGATCAGTTTTTTCCTAAACATCAATTAGGGGTTTGTACACATCTGGAAATTATGCGATTATTTTGATGGCTTTTTTATTAATTAACTGATGTGAAAAATGATTCTGGGAGCTTTCTTGGAGTTACAAGATAATTTTTTGCGGGGAGTTTTGGATGATTAAAATATACAACGTAGCCAGTTTGAGTGACGTGTTAGTGGATCAGAGAATTTTATTTTGAGATTCAGAGTTTTAGTATCATAGAGATTGTTTTTATCTCACGATGGTGCTCTGTGCCGGAGTTTTAAGGTTAATTGGTATCATAGATACCAATTACACAGGGTACGGCAAAACGATGGTCTCGATAGCTCGACTCTTTTAATTAAATAAGGTCCGGAGGAAGTCCAGCCAAAAGAGTTTTCTTCGATAGAAATGAGGTTTTTTCATTGGATCATGGTTACGGTTCATTGGGACTGAAGTTAACGAATCATTGTATTTGGCTTTGGATATTCATTATGAAATGGAGAAGAATCATTTGGAGCTCAAACGGGACTTCTTTAAAATGGTGACCTGATGGGGACGAGCCATCTAGTTAATACTAGACAACACGTGACCCGTTGGGTAAAATAAAATGCAGGACGACCAGAGTTTTAGTATTATACTAGATAGATAGATATAGATGGATAGGTAGATAGATAGATATAGATGGATAGATCTAGATGGATCGATAGATAGATTTAAAATTGACGTGGCACGTCTCGTAAACACCCCATGTTCGTCATCCTTGCTTGTCGCACATGAGCACGAAGGGACCATCAGGATAGCACTCGCACAAGACGACCCGCACCCGCTGTCGCAGACCGCGCCCTCGTCTGAAATGCGGACGCAGGAGTCGGGATTGGTGGGTTGGTTTAGCGTATCTTGGATACGCGGTGCAGTCCGGCCCTAGTTGGTGAGCTGCATGCAAGGAGGGGCATCAGTGCGCTGTGGGACTTCGTTGAGGTCGGTTACATCACCTCCTGAGCAGTTCTTATCAGCAGCTTGTCATTTCTCCGCGATAATGAATGGTGAGTGACCGTGGTATGAGCACTACACCACTCTCAGGAGGCGCACGATAGGCAATAGGGTTACGTTTGTCTGTACTATTCTACGGGGACTGGCGACCCGGGCACTGCTAGGTTACCTCAGGTGTGGACAGTTATTCGGGACTACTAGTTTTCGTGCCCACTTTACCTGTATAAATTTTCACGCCTTCTAGCTATCTCTTCTTGGTGTTTTTTCTTCATAACTTGTTGTTTCTTGTTGTTTCATAACTTGTTGTTTCTATGCACAGGGGATCATGTAAGGCAACACACCTGGTGCATTGATTCCTCGCTCTCTGAGCTCCATGCTGCTTGGTCCCTTTTCTTGGCTCTGTCGAGATCTCATTTCATGTGGCAAACGATCTTTAAGTAACTAATTATCATAGTAACACTGTGCACTAAACTAGAGCTGGTGGGTCGTCACGGTTAGGCTGTATGCTTTAGTGTAAACACTCGCGCAGTGGGGGTGTGGGGGAGTAGTCGTGGGTGTACCGAGTTTCTGCTCGCAGCAGCAATGAAAGGTTCGCCCTTTACCTGCAACCATCATTTTGGCGGTAGGGCAACGTTGAGCTTGGTACACCAATGTTATTTTCAGTATCAGGGATACGGACTGCTTTATCTCACAGTCTCGCTTTTAGTTTCCGGTCACTGAGACGAGATGCAGCCTAACGCACAGGCATGCGCAATAAAGACGCATTTACATCTTTACGACTTGCAGCGTCCTCACGAAGGTTTTTTTTAAGTCGACTCGTACGGAAAAAGTCAATCGAACGTTCCTCAAGTGTCAGAGACCGGGCGTTCGTGTGGCTGTCGACACCACGGCTTATACTACATTTATCTTTTGCGGTTGTTTGCTCATTCTCAATACGCGCTGCCACGAAGGTCGTGAGGCGTCGTATTGTCTGCGGGAATACGGCCTCCATAAAAGAAGGCTAAACAGTATAACATTAAAATAGCGGCTAATATGAATCATGTATATAATTAATAACATTCTCTCCACCACTTTGGAAATAACTCCGTCATAAAAACCCTTAAATTTTACCAAACAGCACGGTAGGCCTCGCAACAAAGAGGCGCACTGCTAAAAGAATGAATGTGACCGAACAATAAAAACTTTGTTTTTGTTCCCTAACGCTTTTCAGAACTTCGTCGAAATAGAAAAGCATAATTTATTCGTACCGCATAAAATCGGTGCTTACAGAGGTGTTGCCGAATTCTTTTCTCGTAGGAACTTGAAATCGTCAAATTTTCTCACTCAATTGAAGTTTTTGATGCAGTGGATGTCAGGAATCTCTACAATACAGTGCACACGAGTAGACGCGCCCCGCCAGAAATGGCGGGACAAATAGTATTAATTTCTTAAGATGCCCTCATATTTACGGTAACTCTGACGTGATATATCGTTATATACAGTATCACTGATACGGATTGCCTTCTCTGACAGTCTCGCTATTGGTTTAGGAACACGGACCCGGGAATTTTCTCCCATCTAAATCCTCAAGAGCGTGACAAAGAGAAGGACGGACCAAGCAAGCAAGCAATGCTGGATCATTGTTACATAGTGTCAAATCAGTCAAATTTTCTCGTGGATCGATTCTAAAGCATATATCAACATATTTCTCACCTTTTTCTTGTTCTTTGTATCCTCCATACATGTACTCCTTGTTACTACTATTTCAAAACCAATCTGTTCTACATTTCAAGTATGGCTGACATCTCATTCGAAGTGTCTGCACAATTTTTTCATCTAAAACTTCACAAATTTGTTGTACAGTGTAAAAGTCGCAATAAATTAACAGGATGCACGCCGTTACGACTTGTTGCTCGTTTCCAGTTCTTTAAACTCCATTAGCTGACGCAAAATAGAATAATATTCCATACACCACTACAATTCCATTAACATTTAACAGTACATTGCCAACATTTCATTAACTTTTTTCATTCTATTAACTGATATTCTATTAAATTTGACATTATATAGTCCATTACCAAGTACACATATCCCTTTTTGTAAATTCCATTAACTAACATTCCATTAACTAACCTTCCATTAACTAACATTCCATTATTTAACATTATATTAACTAAAATTACATTAACTAACATTCCATGAACCAACATTCCATTAACTAACATTCCATTAACTAACATTACATGAACCAGCATTCCATTAACTAACATTCCATTAACTAACTTTCCATTAACAAACGATCCACTAACTAACACTCCATTACCTTCTAACACTCTATTTACCTTCTAACACTCCATTACCTTCTAACACTCCATTGCCTTAGAACACTCCATTACCTTCAAACACTCCATTACCTTCAAACACTCCATTACCTTCTAACACTCCATTACCTACTAGCATTCCATGAACTGCCAACATTGCTCAGACGTGACACACTCTTGCGACACGCCTCCACTCGGCCCGCCCTCCCCATTACGGCACCCATTTGTTTGGGCCCATTCTTCTCTGCCGCGTCCGTGACAGTGAACGCCTAATTTATGGGTCCCAAGCAAACGTTTTGTTCGATTAGAGCATTGCGTTTATTGACGAGAGCTGCCAAGTCCATGCCCGACATCGACCGCCACAACTCGCATGTACCCAAGTCCTAGACTATATGTACTGTGTTATAGGTTTATTTGTTTGTTTGTTTGTCGCAATTAGGATATTTGTCAACCACGTCTGCAGCAAATTATTTTTGTAAATTATTCAATGGAAAATGTTCTTGTGCCTTATAATATGCTTTCTTTGTTTTTTTGTTATATTTTTGTTGTGTTTATTGCTGGTAATATACAGAAGGAAGGCAAATAGGAGAATTTGTTGTGGAGAAATAGGAAAGTTAGCTAAGTTCTTGCACTCAAAACAATATTTTCATTATTTTCAATTACAAGACAATGTAAAATTATGGTTTGATCCAAGATGAAGGCGGTAGTGAAATTAGTTATTAATTGTCTGTATTTTTTGATACACGTGTAAAACTCATGAGGGGCGAATCGTTTTTTTTCGTTTTTCACGCGCCTTGCTGTGATTTTTTTCAAGTCGGGCTGCGCTCATGTATCTGAATTGTTTTTTACCGTCGATGTCTTTTACATGTATTGTGTAATATTATTACTTTGTTCATGTTGCTGGCTGCTTGCTTGTAACCGTGCACCTTTTTCAGTGAGAACATAGGGCAGAAATTCAGAGCTCATCTCTCAGTAAATAAATAAGATTTTCCCATTGTATCAAGCATGGCTTCTGTTCATTGGGACTAATGTGAATGAATTATTTTCTTTGACTTTGGATATTTGTTAGGAAATAAAGAAATATCAATAGAGGCTCGAACGGGACTTCAAATTAGTGACCCAATGGGTTACGGGTTTTCTAATGACATTACTATTACACGTTCCATTAACTTATTACCCGTTTTTGTTGTCATACATTTTATTTTTAAACATTACGTTAACTAGCGTTTCATTAACTATTAACGTTCTATTAACATAAACAGTACTGATTCGATTGACTCATTACAAGTTTCATTTCTATACTATACTTTTTATTTTGACTCATTGCATTAATAAGCATTCCATAAGCTAACTATTAAACTTAGCATAACACATTTCATTAGCTCATTGCATGCTCCATTTTTACGTATTCCACTAACTAACATTCCATTATCATCATTCCATTGATATGAGCATTAAAAACATTGCACTTCCATTAACTTTTTACGTCCTTTCATTTCGATACATTACCTTTTTACGCATTCCACTAATCAGCACTCCATTAGTTAACTATTATAAGAGTTCATTACCTATTAAAATTCCATTACCATGAAATTATACACTCCATTAACTAGCATCACATTAACTAGCTATTATCATTCGATTAACATAAACATTACACATTCCGTTAACATATTACCCATTTAGTGATCAAGATTATAAATCAGAGAGATGTCTTCCTCACGCTCGTACAGCCGTCGCGTAGAACACGTACGTTCCTATCACTGATGATTACACATTGATTATATATGTATAATCAAATATCTGCTATCACATTGATTATATATAGTACCTCTGTCTCCATAATTGGTTTCTGGTGGGGACTCGGCTAGATTTAAAGTGTCAGTTAGTCATCTTTGTTCTCATGAATAATGCCGTTAATATACCCTTTAGTGATGCTGTTATTTGTGAGTCATTCTACAGTGACGTTGGGAACACTGTCGTTGTTACCATGCTCCTATTATTGCAATATGTTTAGAGTTAATATCATAACTTTGGCAATAATTATAGGGCTGATCGGTAGGTCTCATTATTTTCTCTCAAGTTAAAAAGATGAGCCAATGTAATGGTAACATTTTCACGAAAAGCAAACGTTTCGGAATACAATTATTCGATCTTCAGTGCTGCAAATACAGAAATCAAATGTATTGCAAAGTAGAAAGACAAAATTCTTGGACAAAAATCTATCCATTCTCTAAAGATGAAACCACTAATAATTTAATAATTATTATTTTTTATGAACCTGAGAGATTTTTGAACATCGTTTTATTTGAATGAAATGTCCGTTGAATGTTTTTTAATTTTCTCTTCTCGTTAACGGGTGAATAATTCCTTTCCTGTTAACACATTTCCCTTTCACAACTGATGTGAAAAATGGTAAAAGTAAATTGTTTTTATAGTCGATGGAATCAATGAAATTTTGTGTTGTGAAAGCAAAATCTTTGACTCACAAATCATTCGCTGAATTTTTCCAGTAATTGAATCATGCGCTAAGGTTTAATTGAAGTCATTAAAAATGGTGTTCAAATGGTATAAAAAATAATTTTTATAGCTTCTGGAATCGTAGAAATTTGATTGTGAAAGCAGAATCCTTGACTCGTAAATCATCCGTTAAATTTTTTCACAAATTGAATCATGTGTTAAGGTTTAATAGTAGTAATTGAGAATTTTGGTAATTGAATCATTTGTGAAATCTTAATTTTAATTAATGAAGATTTTAGTATATGAATCTTTTGTTGTCAATTCTAACCTTAATCCAATTCCTTGATAATGAACTCCCATAAACTCTGTTAATTATGGTGCACTGATATCTGTTATCACTACACCTTCTCGCATCACAGCTCAAGAGACACCTACCGTCACTGCTGCTCCTGGCGTATCTATCCCACTAATACACCTAAAGCCACTCATCATCCTACGAATATTCCATGATGAGCTGTTCTCCAAAACTCATTTCAGTTTTTCATGAACATTACAAGAAAAATCCTACTCTACTGGGCTCGATTGAAATTACATTGATCGATTTTCACCCGTGTAAAATTTACGTGGACTGATAAGGTCAACTGATAAGCATTGATAAGGAATTTCTGATCCATAGTCCCTGCCGATAAGCGAACACAGAGTTTCACTCTACGATGCTACAGGGAGTTTTGCTGAGCTCGCGACACACACAAACTGCACCCTTACGAACAGTATTTGCACATAAGTGGATTATGCATTAACACGTCCTTGTATTTGTGGATGAACATGTATTTACGTGACTTATGTTTATTGTAACGTGTATGTATTAGGATTTGTTTACTCATAGCATGCATTATGGGTAACCCTGAATTAACGTGTATTATTAACATGTATGAATTACCACGTATGACATGACCATAGATTAACATTATTTGCACGAACAGAGGGTCACAAAAACATATGCATACCGCTCATGGAGTGTATATTAAATACTTCAATACTTGTTTTTGGCGTTGGTAACCAACGCTAATGGTTTCATTTGTTAATTAGATCAACGGTCTTTTTTACGTTATTCCATGGTATGATTTCTAATTACTGCTTCATGGTTAGTCGTGGTGTGGCAGCACTCTTTTGAAACGCTCTTTGCTAATAAATTGGAATGGGTAAATTGTGATGGGAAATTTCTAATGACTTGCAAGGGAAATTTGTCACATTCTACCTCCACAAATACTTTGTGAAATTGAACGAAATTTTGTTGATTTGACGTACACAACTCGCAAAAAGATTTATCAAATTTTAATTATGTGTTAATTTACCCTTACATTAAAAATATTTGTAAAGGATTAACAAGATTTAATGCAGTACAATTTGACGAATCGAACTTGCAAAAGAATTGGCCAAATTTACTGCTGCACGAATTAAGGAGTGGAACTAGGGGTACAATTGGCTAATTTTAATGCGTTATTTGAAGTACGACACAATCACGAACATAGCGAGTTTCATTGCTTTAAAATTTGAGGTACTAGACCAGCAACAGACCTACGAGTAGCACGATTCAATTCTGTACGAGATAACCTACCCAACTAGTAAAGGAATTAAAAAGATTTAATGCTGTGCGATTCGTCAATATTGTAATATGATACAACGCGTGAAATTAGAATAATTGCAATAAATGTAGGTATAAGTGCAAAACTTCAATTAATAGGTTAATATCAGAGTAATTGTTACCTTAAACGTGAGTATGAGTCTATGTATGTACACTTCTATGCAAGCTACACAATCATATTTTTCAATGGTGCTTGAAAAGAATTTTAGCGAACTAAACGTTGAAATCTTTCAAACAGTCCTTATGTATTTTTTGTGAAAAGGTTCCGTGTGTCTTTTTCCAAACTATGTTTTCCAGACAACAAATTAGTCACCTATTGTGACTAATCCAGTTATTTACCACGTTCCTCAATCGGTTTTCAAAGCTGAGACCGAAGCTTAGATCATATGCAAGGCTGAACTTCATTCAGAGCTGGCAAGGTATAAACTTGTTTCGCAGTTACTCCACAACGATGGGACGATAGCAAGGCGTCTCGGAATGGCAGAAAGGGGCTGTTGAATTTAGTCGGGATAAGGGACACCTCGCGAAGGAAGTACAGGAATTCGCTGGTGTTGCAGGCAGCGCTGATATGCGAGTCAATGGAAACAATCCGGTACATAGTACTATATACTGCAGTAGCCTGAATGTACGTGAAGGCTCTTCGCCATGTTAGTAGCCTGTGACTAATTTTTTGTCCAGGGACCTTATCTTCAAAACGTTTTCTCTGATTTCTTGAAACCAGAAAATGAAATTTTGAACTTTATCTTTTAAAGCTCAGAATGTTGGTTGAGAATCACCTATCAGCTGCAGATTCTGAAAATATTTCTCACATGTCGGAAAACAACATAAACAACTCACACATTAGGAAATGAGATGAATTTCTCACAGATCAAAAAACAACATTAATAACTCACACACTAGAAAACAAGATAAACTTCTCACCGGCTCCAAAACAACATTAATAACTCACCAAGTAGAGAATAGGTTTACTGATTCTTATGAATAAAATGAAACAAGCTGCCGGAATACTAATAAGTGTCCAACATTACAGCGAACTTCAGCGCGGTGCAGACTGCCCAGAACGACAGCACCCTCATACTGGACGTGCGTAATAAGGATGAGGTGCAGGACCACGGCAAGATCCCCAGCTCCCACAACGTGCCGCGTGAGTGTTTCAAGTTGTTACTATTATTATTTGAACTTTTTCACAGCAATCAGTTACTGGTATGTATTTTTAGTACTATTATTATTATTATTTGAACTTTTTCACAGCAATCAGTTACTGGTAAGTATTTTTAGTACTATTATTATTATTTGAGCTTTTTCTCAGCAATCAGTTACTGGTATGTATTTTTCGGGCTCCTGGNACATCCCGCAGTCTGAGGATCAGGCCACCCGCCCCGTTTGCATGATAATACGGGGATATTATTATTATTGTTATCATTTCCTTGTTAAGTATTTCAAGTTCAGACACGTGTGCAATGGGGCGATTTGTATGAAAAGCGATGTTATGGAAAAAAGAAGTGACAACGTGATCACAAACGTTAAATCTTTTAATGACACACGTTTCGGAACTTTAAAAATCCACATTCCGTGCCGGGAAAACTTCTTTCTCGAACAACATTCAAAGAAGTCTTTTTTTCAGACACTGATGGTGGATTTTTTGAAATCCGAAGCATTGTGCTTTTTAATGGTTTTAATGTTTGTAATCAAGCTGGTACTTCTTTTTATCGTGATAGTTCCTCGCCCAAGGAAGGCCTCATAAAAAAATTGGACAGCATATAAACACTCTTTCTTTCCTTGTAGTATTTCTTTGTTACATTATTCACACCTCCGTTCTTAGCGTTATTATCATACTTACCATCCTAATGCCGCATTATTTTCCTATTTTTCGTAGAAGAAAATTGTGACTACGCGTGTATTTCATTCAGGCTAGGCCTCATCAAAAAATTGATCAGCATGAAGAGAACTGTTCCGTCCTGCAGCTTTATTATCACACCAACCAACATGATGTCGCTCTATTATCACACCAACCAACATGATGTCGCTCCATTTTCATAATGTATCGAGGAAAAATGTATATTAGAGTCCATTTCACTCTCTGTGGCCACAGCACCGGGCACGTCAACATCCGATGTAAGTGCTCTTGTATTCACTGATGAATTTCATCAATGTCTTGCCTTGCAAAGTTTCATGGCGAATACAATGACAAGGAAAACCGCTCGTCAGCTACTGGTATAAACTAATGGAATCGATAAAAAAGTCCTGCTAGAAATGGATGTGGAGTGGGGAGGGGTGTGGAATGGGG
>VOMN01026842.1:0-19349 GCA_014899125.1 Orchestia grillus | reverse complement strand
TCTCTTAATGCAACAAAATGAGTGTTCCCCAGTGTAATTTACGTGCTACCTTTGCTTATGTAAATTAAAATTATGCAGTCATTAACGAAGAAGTGTTATATCTAACACTCAGGACTGTACTCGTATTTATATCAAATTAAGATTGGGTTGTTCAATAATACGAGTAGCTTACGCTTTTTTCGAAGCTGTTCTGGCTCGTGGGACTACGGGCTCCCGTTCTTTTTGGGCAGTTCATGAGTGATCCTTTCATTGAATGGAATAAAATTCAAAACAGCAAATCATGTTTATTTAATAAAAGTTCTTTCACATGAAAAGTCAAATCATTGAGCAAGACGCTTGCAAATCGTCACAGCTGTATTTCAGGTTTGGCGCCTTCCAGGACGATCATCTCGATGCACGTGACTCATTGCACCTGTACATGGAGATCTTCTTTGTGCACACGACCCCGTGCAGCTGTGCGTGACGGCCGCACAGCGAATTTGTGGCATTCCTGCTCTTCCAAGCGAATGAAAGAAATAGTTTCTTCAGAGTACGAGACGCGTCCATTGTCCCCTCACGCCTGATGCTCATTCTCCAGCTACTTTTAAGCCCTTTTTCCAGTCCTGCTTAAGCCCTTTCTCCAGCCACTGCTTACGCCCTTTCTCCAGCCACTGCTTACGCCCTTTCTCCAGCCACTTTAAGCCATTTCTCCAGCCACTTATTAAGCCCTTTCTCCAGCCACTACTCAAGCCCTTTCTCCAGCTACTACTTAAATTTTGACGCTGAATGAGCAATTTTAATAACAAGAATGGAGATTTTTAAATCCCCTCGTTTTTATTCCAAATTAAATGTATCTTACTCGCCTATTTTTTCAAGCTTTGCACAGATGAGTGTTTCCTTTCCCTCTTTCAAGATTAGCGAGTGGCTGCTTATCTAAAATATTGGTCTGGGGTGCTAGTCTATTTGGTCCCCACCGGACGTCTTTCTAGACATTCAAGTCTTAAGAAGTTAAATTTTCTGAAGCGACTGTTCTAGTTTATTAGGGATTAGAAACTTATCCGTGGTGTTGCTTGAAGAAGTTGATTTTAATGTTTCTTAGAGTTACACCGAGAAACAGCTCTCATACTTGCGTGCAGAATGCGACATTATACGAACGTGAATTCAAGAACCTTTATTGATACTCATTACTTTATGCAGAGATAAGCAAAAGTAACCTAAGGAAAAATTACGACATTGCAAATAAAGAACTATCAGTTGCTGGAATCACAATAGTTAATTAAAAAACAATATTTATTGCACAGATTTTTCGATTTCGATTATATCATCTATGTAATCACCACAACATTGACGCATGGCAAAAAATACTGACACCTTAACGTAACCGTCACTCTCATATGGATCATGATGTACAGGAACGCAGCTTGAAGAAGCTACGTGCCCTCACAAAAGAAGCGTGCTCTCGCAGAAGCAGCGTGCCCTCACACAAGTAACGTTCCCTCACATCAGCAGCGTGCCCTCACACAAGTAACGTTCCCTCACATCAGCTGCGTGCCCTCACACAAATGCAGGCCCTCACACAAACAACGGGCTCTCACAAATTCCTGGCAGAGGTGCCAACAAGTAACCCCTAGTGTTCGTTCGTGGATAAAATGAGCACGGCTCGATTGAATGTAATTATTATTAGGGCCCCGAGGAATGCGTGCAAAACTGAGAGAATTTTGCACCTCTCAATGAAATGCGACCATTGAGTGTTAGGCATTTGGAAGGCTTGACTCTACTGGGCTGAATTTGTTTTGAGTTTTGGGCGGTAATTGAGCGTCGAGTGTGGGGAGCAGTTTATTGCATTGGCTTCTCCATTTAACCGTTCGAGGGAGGCGAGGGGCTATGTGTTTGTGTTCTATAAATATCACGTCGGACGATGACGCCAAGCGGTCTTGCAGGGAGCACACTGCATTACAAAATTATTCTAAAGCAACTCATTAAAGAAAAATCAGGCTTTCGTATTTAAATTTTTTTTCGAAAATTCTAACGCATTGAAACGAGAGAAAAAATATTCAAGCGCTAAGACTTGATCCGTATTTTTTTAGTCATGAGATGCAATCTCTATTATATAAGTTGTGAGGGTTACTTATTTGAATTTACATCCTCACAAAGAAAGTGAAGCCTCACACAAACTTTCATAAACCATTTGTCTTTAGTCACCCAATTGGTGTGAATTTGTTGAATATATAATTTCGAGTAAAGCAATACTTTTTGAAGCGAAACCCTAGCTTCAATTATACATGAGCTTGTTGAAAGCAGGTGGAATACGTTAACTAATATGCACCCCGGACAAGAAATTAGTTACCTATTCTTTTTCGAATTCCACTTAATTACGACATTCATCAATCGGTTTTCACAACTGAGGCCGAGGTATTGGTTAAATGCAAGTACTGAACAGACATCAGTCTCCATTCAGAGCTGGTAAGGTAAAGAATTGTTTCTTAGCTGCTCCACAATGTTGAGACGAGAACAAGACGTCTAGAAACGACAAAAACTAGGCTGTTGCCTTTGGTCGGGCAAAGGGAAACCCAGTGAAAGAAGTAGCAGAATTCACATGTGTTTCATGCTGTACTGTTATGCAGTCAGCAATGTAAACAATGCTGTACATACGGCAGTTCAAGTCAAAATTGTTTTCGGAAGAGAATTCTAACTGATAGGGACCGCCACCATGTGTCGCAAATTGTTGACCAGAATCGTTTTGCATCACAAATGAAGCTATTGCATAACGTCAACGATGCCCTTCCCCTGCTATTTCTGAACAAACTCTTAACAGGAAGAACACTTGCAATTATGGATGTGCAGAGCAGAGTGAACGGCCGATATTAACTCCTGTGCACAAAACCACTCGTTTAAATTAAACCAAAGCACGAGCACATTGAACTGTAGAAGAATAGAGAAGTGTATGGCTATATGAAACTCGATTCTGTCTTTATAGCTAAGATACCTGCCTTCGTCTTCATCGAAGACTTCATGAAGCCTTCAACGAAGCCTGTGTGGGGCGATGCAAGGGCAATGCAAAGAGTGCAATGCAAGGGGAAAAATGAAGGTCTACCATATTCTGGGGCTGTTTCAACTACACAGAAGCGAGTCTTTTAATTAAGGTATCCGTCACACTGAACCAGCGTAGCTATATTAAGCTGCTAGATAACCAAGTTTTGTCATTTGTACAATATCTAGTTGAAGAAAGGTATGTCGCTTTGCCTACCTGTAACGATAAAAACTGCCGGGTGCATCGAGCTAGAACTGTCATTACTTAGCATGACAGTTATTCAGGATATATCAGGCATTTAGGTTTACGAGCTTATTCCCCAGACATGAACCCAATAGAAACGTTATGGTAAACTTCGAGAAGATCGTCCACGTACTGTGGCCGCACTACCTGACCATTTGATACAAGAGTAGTTTAAAATGGACAAAGTGGCCTCTAGGACACTTATAAACTCGGTGCCGCACAAAATTGCCGCCATTATTCGCGCTCGTAAAGGTCCTACATCATATTAGTAGTAAATGACTAATTTTTTTCCGGGAAGCTCATAACAACACCAATAAGCTAAGTTAATAATGTGTGATTTTATGCCAACACTGGTTATCTTCATAATGAGCCTTCGTTTACATGGCAGGAGCCAGTAGTAGTGGTAGTAGTAGTAGTGAAGGGCGTTACTGAACACAAGGGGTAGAAATAGCAACAGTTCTTCGATTTCGTTGCCCTTCCTACTTTACTTCTACATACTTGGTTGCCTGTGCGTGAGTGGTGTCCGTCGGCATGATACTTAGGTGGAAACCGAAGATTAGGTCATTGGACTCGTTTCTGTTGCCTCATTCTATTCTCTCGTACTGAGAAAGGTATATAGAAACAAATGCTTTTGTTATTACATGCAAACGGAGTTTCTTAGCTACTTTTGACTAGTAAGAGTGAATATAAAAGTAATTTTGAAATACTGAAAATGTACGAAATATGACCACGAGCCTACTAACAACCCTCATATTTCTGAGGGCATAGCCCTTATGCTATAGTTGTGGTGTGTTCAACTCTGAGTCTAATTCGAGACCTGGCCAGACTGAAAATCGTTTTTAATTAAATTGACTGGGCATCTAACGAAAGTGACCAAGAGTTCTGGTCTAAAGGACTAAGAAAGTGAGCCCTTGACGAGGTAAAAATAACATAGGGAAACCTCAAACTGAATACTTTGACCCTCTGCATCTAATCACGCAGCATTGACGTTCAACGATGGTCCGTCATCGATTGCAGCATCTGCGACCAAGTAATGTTGTCTGTCGTGTTTGTTCTCGAATATCGAGAGGCAGAGATTCGTGCGAAGTTGGGCATAGTTTCTGGTGAGACCCCGAGCAGTAATTGAAGGAGTTAAGTGGAGTCTCGGAGAGCGTTCTTGCTTGAGCAAAACGTGAGGGAGAGTGAATGCAGAAGCTCCCGGCAGTCCCTGCAAGTCGGTTCGGTCAAAAATGGGTCGGCATCGATTCCGTCGTCGTCGGTCGCTGATTGCTGCTTGAGCATGCGTGATCTCGGTCAATCATACATGAGTCTGTTTGCCTTGAAGTATGACACGAATTTGTAGGATTAGGCTCATAGCAACAGTCGAATACCCTTTTGCGCTGAGGCGGGAACTGGTCATTGTTTGTCTGGAAGCCATCCCAACCCGGTAAGCGCTGCGAGCACTAGTCGGACGCTGTTGCATTACATTACATTACATATTTCCAGCCCGTTGGGCACAACTCAAGGATTTCAACAGGAAAATGCGTTAAGTTCTGGTACAAACTTGACAGTTGGGGGTATAATGTCATTGATCCAAACCTCGTTTATACCAATACGGCATTTTTGTTTGCTTTTGTACAATGGTATTACAATGCGAGAGAACCATCGGCAAATAAAAATAGTTTTGTAACAATGAACCCATCAGTACCTCAATGAATAAAATGCGTTTGACATATAGTGTGCCGGGAGCTGTGGCAAAGTGATGAGACTGGGTTGAGGGGGGCAATGGAATGATGTAATGGACGTATGTAATTAGAGTGGTTGTTACGAAGGTTAGTTGTTTGTTAGGTGTTATATCACTTCTCTTCTACAGGGTGCAAAGCTTTGTTATCTCAGTGTATCATTTAAATAAAATTTTGTGCAGATTGTCGAATTCGTGAACAGGCAATTTTATTTTAATAATGAAAAATTTTACTAGTTTATACACCAGGTCCAATGAGTGAATCTTACTGACAAATGTGAAGGAAGACATTCATTTGTCTCATTTAATAAATCATTAGAAATTCAACACTCATAGTATGGAAAATTCCCTATCAAAATTCCAATCAGCCTTAAATTTTGAAAAAATATAATTACGATAACTTAAACTCCTACTAACACTCGTATTGGTCATCATACCTTAACTTTTATGAAAAATAAAGTACAACTTCATCGTTATACCTAATTCACTACAGGAACACGGAATTTAGTAGGTTCATTATTGCCCCCGAGACTCCATTAACGCCACTGTGTGTTATTTAGAAGGAAAGCTAGCCGCGAGCTGCCATCTATACACAGCAGTCATTTCCCGAACAATGCTCTATATTTAAACCCATGCCAGCCGCTGCGGGTCGTGGGCATTACAGTACGTGTGTCGACCGCTAATGAGCACTTCGGGATGGGTACCTACGCACCTATGTACGATACTCGTACCTGAAGTACAGGCCATTTTTTATTGTATCGTGCCCAGCGCTTGCTTCAATGTTGGTGAGAATGAGTTGTGTTTCAAGGTAGAGCGTCCGGAATGTGGTACAGAACTCAGAATGAGAGAGGGAATCCATTATTAAGTAGGGAATTCGGAATATGATTGTTAATTCAGAATAAGGTAAGGAATTCGGAATGAGATAGTGTATTCATAATAAAGTAGGGAATTCGGAATAAGGTAGGGAATTCCGAATAAGATAGGGTATTCGGAAGCATACAGCTACAATTTCCTGACGTCTATATTGACGCATGTGACATCCGGTTGTTCTATCAATGACAGTCTTTAGGGTGCAGTAATGTAGATCTTCTCAGAGCGCTGTAACCTGAAACCTAGAACAGTCGTCAGATATTGAGCAAGTGCTTCGGACTGCCACTCATTTATTTTTCTCAGTCTCTGTACAGTTATAAATTTGATGGTTACAGGTACGACGTCGAAAATTCTTCTCATACAGTAAAGAGCAATTTAAACTATGAACGTTCCCCATGCAGGGAATAGAAAATCGGCTCGGCTTTGCTCTGCAAGGCAATTTGTTTAATAACGAAATAGGAAAATACATTTTAAAGGTGAATTTCTTGTTCAGAAAAATTTTGAAAGTAACAAAAATGAATCTCTACTGAAACGATATTGTACGATTAACGTAACCTGGTCATTTTTTTCCGGTTAATTAAGCTAAATCAGTTATACAATGACGGACACAGATTTCAAATTAAGTAAAGGCAGTGCACAACGACCTCAAGTAATACCAAGGCTGAATAATGACTTCGCGTAATACCAGGGCTAAATACGGACTCCAGTAATACCAGGAGCTGAATGCAGAGTGCAAGTCAAACAAGGGCAGTTTACAGAGTTCAGGTAATACCACGTCAGAATACAAAACAAGTGATACCAGGGAATAACACAGAGCACGAAAAATACCAGGGCAGAATACAGACCGCAAGTAACCCCAGATCACAGAGCTCAAGTAATACCAGTGTGGAATACAGAACTCAAGTAACGCCAGCTCTAACACCTGCGATTTCCGTGTAATAATACGCGTTATCTTCGAAGTCTCGCGCTGAAGTACAGAGACTCTCTTGTCGTCCCATTCTCGGAAGCCGTAACAATTTTATAAACCGCCTTTTCCTTCACCATAACGACAATTTAGACACTAATAGAAATAAATGCCGCCTCGCCTTGTGTTCTTACCCGAGCTAACCTGTTCCATATATTAAGGTTCTCTTTTCACCGGGGAGTGGGGCAAGAGTGAGACCAGATCTCATATTGTTGCTGGGCTCTCCCCATAATCCATTAGGGTTGAGTTTCTTTCTAGCTCGCCCTTTTTTCTGCCCCGAGCGACGCAATGAATCGTGCAGAAGGTGTTCGAGTCGAATGTTTTGTGAGCCGCTGCCCTGTCGACAGGCGCCTCGGTACGGCGCCTCCGAACAGCTCGGCCCTCACAGAGTGGCCTCTTCTGTTAAGTACACGGCGGTGCCCCACACGTCCCCGTACCGCTTTCTGCTTCGCGCTTCTAAGTGAATTAAATCAAATTATAAGCTTGAGTGGTTTATTACAGGTACGTAGAAAAGATACTTGTGCTCAACCCGGCGTCCAGACACACGATAATACAAAAATTTGTCGACTTTAATGGATTGATTGGGAACGAGGGTTTTTCATGAGGTGACTTAGATCATTTTGAGTAGCGGGGACTGCTTTGAATTATTTAAGAGATTTGTAAGTAATTGATATACCTTACAATAAGGGTTGAAATTCTTCATTAGATGTCAGAAACAATAAAATTTACTTCTAGGTACACCGTTCTGTAAATTTTGTCCCTCTGAAAATCTGATTTAAGTTCAACCCCTCAGCTACAGTTTCCTGCCTAAAGTTCTAACAGCGGATGCTAACCTCACGATTTGAACATTGTTAAATTCGCTGGAAATTTTATGACATTCCATCTTCCCAAGCGTAGTGTAGTGAACAAGTGCTTGTCGATACGAGTGGCATCAGTCAAGTTTTAACAATCCCAGCATTCGCTAAATAGAAAGAGATATGGCCCAGTGAAAGTTGGCTGAGGGTGGTGTTCGTATCAAATTCACGTATTTAAGGTGGTGCAACGTAAAATGAAAGCTGGCGCAACATGAGACTTGAGGGGATGGAACATGTGGTGTGGATGATGCGGTATAAGTTGCAAGAACATCAGAATTCATGTAAGATATTGCGACACGAGGAGTAATTCTTAACATCTATTCCGAAGCCTCCTTCTCTGCTGTGAATCAGCCCTCAGAATATGGGGGCCTTCGTGTTGAGAGAATCGAAAGAGCTAACGAATATTTCCCGTAACTTCTGTTCGTCATAAGATCGTACACCTCATAGCGGAAGTGCTTCTTCGCCCGACAGGATATGTGCTTTTTGACTGAGATCAATTGTGTCAAACTACTCGTTACGAAACGTTAAATTTCCAGGGATGTTCGGTGCTATGAGCGGATTAAACTCGGCAATGTAAATAGATTTGATCGCATAAGGTGAAAATGTTGGAAAATGGTAAAACAGTTTCTACTTATCAATAGGTCTGCAGTTATGCAACATGTTGCAATAATGAAAAAACATATTTCAGTTGTGTTGAAAAAAACTAAAGCTAAAAACTGCGTTTTCAAGTGATACGCGCTGCGGGAACCGAAGCAGAAGCATTCGGGCAATAGCTCTGAAGCTGTTAAAACTTTCCAAAGTGGAAGATCGGTCGATTTCTAGGCTCGACTTGACAAAGGGCTGCTTCAAAACTCCTGTGTTGTAGCCCACCTTCCACGTAAGTTGGGAGGAGGAGCTTCCTGCGCTGCCGACGTCCAAGTTTCACAATTAACCTGCGACCCTCAAACAGAAGCTCCGCCATTAAAGACAAAGCCTTGTCGAGCCCTCGCACGAAGAGTAGAGAATTTAAGCAACTCTTATCTGTTCCATCATCTCGTCGTCTCTTCTGACACAGAAGTTGTGAAGCGATGATGATACAATAATTAACGTGCGTTTCAATTGATTGACTTTATCGAAAGTGGAAGCTGACGCACTGCAGATCTCAAACATTTGATGTCATGGATTTTCGTTTCACTCGCTTTGATTATGTGAATGAGCACGAATGATACGTTAGCATGAATGAAGCGCTACGGAACCTAAAATAGAAATCAAATCTAGCTGAAAGCTACTTGAGAGCAAGTTCTAATGGACGTCAAGTGCGAATTTTTCGACAGAAGTGAGTTTCAGACTGACATGCTTGATGGAAAATTCGGCAAATGCAGAAGTCCAATCAGCAGAAAATTGAAATCGTCCTAAAACTCACGCATATTAGCTGAACAAATGTAACTGATGAATGAACTGCCAAACTCATAAACCGATACCGTACGGAGTTGTCACGTACTGAGTAGGTTACCAAATTATAAGAATACTGATTTTCAGTACGTCGACAGCTTAGGAACAATAATTATAGTTGTTAAACCATACGTAGGAAGTATTTTTGTTTCGTCAAACACTCAAAGTGACCGGCTAAAGTGATAGATTTAAGTGCCGGAAAACTAACACGTTTTAAACTTTTTCCGAAGAGGGACACGAAGCCCCCTTGGTGAGTACCATTTGGTCGATTATGTTGTCCTGTGCTCGAGGTGGGCCGAACAAAAGACTGAAGTGAAAGGCACTGCTCCCCTCATGAGTGGAATTCTTGTGTCTAGCGCACCTTCGGTTGTGCTGGCTGTGTCTGAGAGGCCTGCTAGAGGGTCCATCTCCCCTCTTTATTGCGCCAGGGTAAGAATAACTACCTTCGCAAGGTCGAATAAGATCACGAAGAAGAATGGAAACATCGGAAAATTCAGTATGGCATGGATGAACAGAAGTCTAATATGAGTAAACGGATGAACACAAGTGAATAGAAAATTTGATGATTCTAGTGTTGTATCTTAATGAAGAGAAAAGCCGAAATTCAGTGCGGCGAGGAAACCAGTGGTCCGGCAACGATGTTTTTGTTTTTTTCCTTAAGAAGTAGAGCTCGCTGTTATAAATAGCTGCCGGCTTGTTACCTGAGCATGTCTGGCTCCTGGGGGGAAATACAGGAAAATACAGACCCGCTAGTGTACGTTTCACCGTGTAATACGGGAAAAGAAGGACCCGCTAGTGTACGTTTCATCGTGTGATGCAGGAAAATAAGGACCCGCTAGTGTACGTTTCACCGTGTAATACGGGAAAATAAGGACCCGTTAGTAATAGGGAGAATATCCGCTAGAAATACAGAACGGGAAATATAGACAACACCAACTAGAAATACGGGAAATATTGAAAATACCAACTTCAAACACGGGAAATTACGGACCAGCTGGTGTCCATCTCATTACGTTAGCTAATCAACAGCTTTGCGCCTGCCTCGTTTGCGCCTCAACTATTCACCTTCCGGCGATGCGAATTCAGTGCACCCAAAATCATTTCTATCACGCGGGCTTTTTGTTTGTCTCGATTAGAACGGAGCTCGCCGGCAGGAAATTGTGTCTTGTCGTTTTTGTTTGTCCGACGCAGCGTATAGCGTTGAGGTACCTGCAAGAAAAGATGTTCATGGAATAAATGGAACAGGGCTTGCTAACTGGAAACTAATTTTGGCGGTAAGGGGATAATGTGATTTTGGGATAAGTTCATGTTAGCTGATTTTGATTTCCTTTTTAGCCCTGTTTTATTCCGACTCATAGATGCAACATCACCTTTTCAGTCCTATAAATATTGATCAAAATTGATGAGTAACGGTAAGTAACACAGTAAGTAACACGGTAAGTAGCACGGTAAGTAACACAGTAAGTAACACAGTAAGTAAAACTGTAACATAGTAACTAATATGGTAAGTAACAAGGAAAGTAACACGTTAAGTAGCACTGTAAGTAAAGCTGAAAGTAACAGGGTAAGTAATTCAGTAAGTAACACGGTAAGTAACAGGAAAAATGACACGGCAAGTAACACCGTAGGTGACACAGTGAGTAACACAGTAGGTAAGACAGTAGGTAACACAGTAAGTAACGCGATAATTAGCACAGTAAGACCCCGCTCATAAAACATCGTTATGCTTTGTATTAGAAAAAAAAAAATTTACTTATGAGGATGTGGCTAAATTCTGGATGTAGCAATAGGCTTGAAGTACATATCAATATATCAATAGTAATAGGTAATTTTATAGGAATGTTGCTCTGTTGCCCAATATAATGTTACTTGGTTTCAAGTAAATAAAAATTAGATGTTGTTAATATTCTGATCGAACTATATCTATTCCAATCAGCTGAAACTAGAAAATTCATTGACCAAGAAAAATTTAGAGAAAGAAGTGAATTCCGGATTCACATCTTCCATGATCATCGCGTAATATAACTTAAAAAAGAAAAACCGCGTTCTATGAGTTGAAAAAATAATGAATCTCGGAGTAAGCCATGAGTTTAAAGCTAGAGACTGAACTGAAATTTTTTCAGCCTAAAACAGTTACAAGTTTATAATTGCGCATTGAATTCTTCAAAGCTTTCTTTAATCACGCACGTTAGGAGTGGAGGAGCCACACGTGCGTAACTGCGCTCAGTACATGCACATACATTTAAAATTAACCTCGTGTTCCACCTACTCACCCATTTAACTTCCGCTTCTCGTAATCCTTGATTTACTGGAATAGTAGGTCCATCGTGCCCGTTAAATGAGTCGATTAAATTGTAAATTAAATAACTGCTCGAAATCACAATACTTTGAATTGCATTCTCTAATTTTTCTTACCTCAAATGAAAGTATTCATAACAAAAGGTACAAATCATTGTGAAGGGTAAGCGTGATCAAATCTGCTTGATGTTAATCGATCATTCCTGTTTCTATAGTCTCGGGCTCAAGTGCCGATAAAAAGAAAAGGGGCGTTTCTTTACGGCAAGATTTTCCAAAGAACTCATTCAAGATACTCATCACTACAATGGAGTTACCTGTGTGTACATTCAATGGAGTTACCTGTGTGTACATTCAATGGAGTTACCTGTGAGTACATACATTGCCCGAACGCAATATACGTCAGCCTCATTTCAAGCAACAGCTCCCTGCTCAGACACTTTAGACCCCTCAACACCCGTCACGCGGCGTGGTGTGTTCTCGAGCGGTTTCCATTTGAAAATTAACTCCGGCTTGACACTTTCATGTCAGGAGAGCTCAGTTCTGCGAGGATGTTGCGTCAAGATCGAACTCAAGTTTGCTACAAGCCTGAATTCTTGATTGTGAGGGGCATTCTCATTTCGTTTTTCTGTGTATTTTCATATGAGTTCCAGTTTCAAGGGCGACGTTGAAGAAATTTTTTGTGAGTTTCTCTTTTGTAGTAACGTACTCGTTATGCTCAAGAAATATACACAGCTTTTCAAAGTGCAAATATTTCTTGATCCATTCGTCTCACATTTTAATGCGATATTACTGTTTTCCAATGGGTGATACATGATTTTTCTTTTTTATTAAAACATCTCTTTTCATCCTATTTTACAACATGATTCATGATCAGGTGTTTTTTCTTCATTAAATTAACATAGAAATTTTACTACTATTTTGTTACATGAATTACGATATCGTATATGTTCTCTTTAATCTATTTAACGCAAGAAATCAAACCGCTATTTTGCAGCTAGTTTATGACTCTCTGCGCGTCTTCTTCGTCTGTTCAACTCAACAAATTCGACTGCGTCGTCATGCTCAGCTCACTGAAGCCGTGCAGCTTTGCGCTTTTATGGCCTTGTTTTGCACTAACTTTTAATTAAATTTCCAAACGACGCAAACTTTCGCGCATCTGAGCTTATTCAATTCACTCCTTCAGCATCACCCTCAGTTGACGAGCACGTCTACCATCACAGATAAAAGGTTATTCCAAGTTAACGTGAATAATTACTGAACGCTTATCATTCGCCCATGAAAATCATGAGAAACGAGAATGAACTCTCAAGTAGAAATTACAAACTAAGCTCGTACGACTGATTCACTTCAATGATTGTCAGGATGCTTTTGTACTGCAAGCCCCCTATTGCTTGAGTTATTTTCTAGTAAATTATCATTCTACCACATTATAAATACATAGCATTTCCCCGTGTCACATTAAAACTATAGCGGCTGTGAAGCAGCATAGAAGCGGGAGAACAATATTTTGTGCCTATATGTTACATTTTGGTATAAAGATGCACATTATTAAAATCAGTTACATTTATTCCCGGCGTAGAGCGCTAGATCGGTTCCAGCAAACAACCTCTCTTAAGTCGTCCCGCCCATGCAGCGGTGTTACTGAGAGTCAGCCCCAAATAACACGGAAAGTTTTTGCTTCTTAAAAATGAAACAGCGTGTTTTAAGAAGCAAGTAAAAGGTTATATAGAGCGGTTGTTCGTTGAAACTATCACAGCGCTCTATGAGCGGGTGACGACTGTGTACGAAGTGTACCGAATTCGCTGCAAGGGAGAAAATGAATCGCTAACTGACGCTCTCAGTTTTGGCACATCGATGTGGACACTGAACTCGTTTGGATGATGTGTGCTCGTGTTGATGCACTCAAGCACCCCGCACGCTGCCGTTATTCATGGGTGCGAGAAGTGTTTCCTCCCCAGAGTTCGACTCGAGCACCTCAGCACGGACGCCTTCAGGTGCACGTGACTACAGCTTTAGGGCTCCCTGTGGGCTTGTAGAATCACTCAGCAATATTGGTGGCGTGCGAGGAGCAGCTTGAGGTCACGGCCCTGCAACCGCTGGATTGAATTGTTTCCTTTAATTAAATAGGGATTCCACCGGAAAATCGGGTGCATGTCAGGGGCGGGAAAGTAGCTTTGGTTGAAGCTCTCTGTGTTATCAGGTTTCGCTGCTCCACTTGAACTTTCGATGTTGGTTTTAAGCCTGTGAGTGAGCTTTCTGCCTCAGGCGCTTCGAGGGTCCTTTGAAGTGCACGCTTTTAGAGCGCAAAATGAGGATGCTGATGCGTGAATGTTTTATGTGCCCAATAATGACTGAATAAGCATCAGTTTCGTCCAATCATAATTAACCAAACGATGCCTCCGTTAAGTAAAAGGAACAAATGTTGTAGTGAAAGTTATATGTCGCTGTCCAGTTATATGATAAATATCATCTACGACCAGCATTAAACGTGGCCCTTCATTCAATGAAAAAGAGGCTCTGTCTTCGTACAATGACAGCTGCCGATTGTTCCCCAAAAGCAAGTCAGCCCGGTCTCGCACAGAGGCTGTACACGTTGAAGCGTTGAGCTCAGGCGCTGCTCCAACTTCAAACGCAAACCTGAAAATCTCCTTCGTTTTTTCACATTCGAGCGATTGACTGAGTTCTGCTACGGACACTGCCGTTGAGATACGTCCAAAAAGATCTCTATTTCATTTGACGTTTCATCCCTGTGTTTTGCTGTCATTTCAGGACCGTAAAAAAATTCCATCGTGCAAAGTCGCGGCTTTGAGTCGCACAGAATTTTGAGAAATTCGTAAGAGGTTTTTAAAAAACTTGTGAGCTTTTAAACTGTGCCGCTGTCTAAATGCAAGTAAAAATTACAGCGATGAAAGCTGTTCAAATTTTACTTACATAAGAGGATTTTTTTCCGACAAGAGAGAAAGACAAAACAGCTTTTTTATTCCAGAATCTACCTTGCAGCAGGAACGTTTCTCCAACAGATCAAAGAACATGAGGAAAAATTCTAGTAACGAATTATAGAACATTGATGTCGTTTTACAAAAAAAAAATTAAATTGGACAAAGTACATTCTTCAAACAAAAACTAGCTTTTGGTTTTGTAGGTAAAATTCATAAGAAAAATGATGTACTACTTTCAATTAAAATTTATTTGTATTTCAATTTCCCTGTCGTTCCTGCTTCGAACCCGCAGTTTCCTTCAAATTTAATAAACGCTCGCGTTCTAGAGAACTTCATGAATTTTCTATCAATGACGAGCATTGGGAAACAGGACCGGAAATGACTCCAAAGTTAATTAAACTCGATCTTTCTATCGTGATCGCCGACGATAGCATTGCAGGAGGCAGCGACGCAAAGAGCGATGCTGTGGAAGCAGCCCCGCGCTCGCTGCATAAGCACCACTGACCCAAAATAGGCTGTAGAAGTTTTCTGCTCCCAAATTAAAGCGTTGGAAAAGCTGAAAAATAAATTACGAAACGTGTTTTGGAAAAATTTGTGACGCACCGCTGCACATCAATACTTGCCGAAACTTAATAAAGAGATTAAAGATGGGATTTTTAGTGGAAGTTTTCAACAACAGCAGAGAAAGCACAGTAACCTCCGGTTTATAGGGAGGCCACCGTGGGTGCGATCGAGGCAAGCCATCTATTTCGGTAATAGTTGTTGAGAACTAAAGTTATTGCGCTCTCTACAAAAGGACCACACGAAACTTTCTGAAAATACAATTGAGCATGAAAATAAACTGCACTGAAGTTGTGACCAAATGCCAAGAAGATATTTTTCGTTCACTGTGACGTTCTAACGAGATAAGTGAGAACTGTTTTCTTCCTCCAAAAGAAGTAATTGAACTTAAAGTTTTAGATGTAGGAAATTTGTACGATGGAGATACAATTGAAGGGGTTTCCGAGCCTTTTACAAATGTCGTAATATTCATGACCTGAACACATCACACAATGAGATCTGTTTCAAGGAATCTTTCAATAATTACATTTCTGTATGATGCCTGAAAATATGTACATATTAAAGAAAAATTGTTATTTTCCTATGAAAATAGAAACATTACAAACAGGTTTTCCTGGGACAATAAACTCATGGGTAAAAGCGTATTTCAAGTTCAATCTTTATTTCTTCATAGGTTACAGTACGCAAAGAATTAGAATAAAAAGTCGTAACTTTAAAGTAGCATACACTAGAACAGAATAGATCAGAATATAACACCAGGATCGCAATCAATATCGATCGATTCAAGGTGAACTATAAAAGTGTGTTCATAAAGGTTTTAAAAATTTCGACGAGCTATAGAATGAATATCATACACCATTTTTGTCAGCTCATTTTTGAAAACTTTAAACACTCAGGAAATGCTATAAGTTGCTTCATATTCGTTAAATAAAACTCAAAATAGATGTTCCACTATATAGGTGAATACAAGTAATTTGCTTTGTAGTGGGATTCAGGAGCATTTTCATCCCCATAAATACTTAAAAAATATGAAAATATGAAAAGTCCATTCCTCTTCCCGCGTGGCTGATGCTCTGAGGAAGCTCCAGCGCGCTGTTGACGTGGTTGTTCCATCGCCTTTGAACTGCGATCGACGAGCTACAAAGGCTGTTATTGAAGGAGCATGTGCTACTATTGTCAACCTTAGAAACATGTTTAAAATTTTGGGAGTAATGTTTTGAAGTTGAATGTTTTTTTTAGACTTTTTTTCAGTCAGTAAGAAGCTGCGCAAATTTGTATGGTTTACGACCTTGTGATCTTCAAAAGCATCGGTATAGTCTTATTTGAAGAGTTATATTACGTATTCTTCATTCATTTCCAAACATATAAACTTGCAGTACATCTTTAATTGTTGTGTTTGATTCAAAAATGATGTCAAAGCAATCAACAAGGGCTTAAATTCAAATATAGTCTATTTCACCTTGAATCAGAATTTTGTCCTCTAAAACAGCTTGCCCTTGTTTTATAATTACTATTTAAATCACTCCCCACGTTTTAATTAGTTCATTTACCCCGATGGAACAAAATTCGAGGAACATGAATGAACTCATTTCATTTTCAACGATGAAATCTTCCAGCCATCCTCTAATAATAAATGACTAGCCTTCAATAATTCTTCGAAGTCTTCAGATCGAAGATCTTCATATTTGTAAAAATCTTCGTTTTCAATTGATAATTTTTCGTAATTTACAAAAAATATTTCCAATTAGGGTCAGTGATTTTTAGCCCATGGTCACAATCTGCTTCTGCTCTTGCCGCGTGCACTCATCGTACACCTTCACCTTTGCGCGTCTATTGATGTGCCGCGCTCCGACTGAAGAAAAAGAAAGAAATCCTTCAAGCGTTATGAGTACTGCAGCTGCCGTTCATCACGAGACGCTATGGAAGTGCTCTGGCGATAGCGCTGGTATAGACTCTCGCAACAGCTCATGCAGACACTCTGGCAACAGCTTTGGAAGTGCTCTGGCAACAGCGTTTGTAAGTGCTCTGGGAATAGCTCACGCAGACGCTTTGGCAACAGCTTTGGAAGTGCTCTGGCAACAGCTCAGGAAGTACTTTGTCAACAATTAGGTAGAATCTCTGGCAACACTCCTCTGGTAAAGTTCTACCAATAGGTCTGGAAACTTCTCTAGGGAATCCTTCATGATTTATAAACGAAGTAGCTCTCGGTTCTCCCCCAAAGCTGTAGCAAAGGTTCTGGCAACAACCCAGCTTCCGGCCACTTGAAGTCTAGGGAAGAAGTCCACGTGGTGGATAGCGTACTGGAGACTGAGCCCTCACGCTGGAAGCCAAGCCAAGGAAGACCACAACCCTCGAAGACCACAGCCCTGGAAGACCCAACCTTGGAAGACCGCAACTCTGGAAGATCACAACTCTGGAAACCACAACCCTGGAATACCATAACAGAGGAAAACCACAGCCCTAGGAGGCCACAATACAGAAAGACCACAGATCTGGAAGGCAACAACACAGGATCTTGCGACATAACCATCATAATCATAAAAAAGTTAAGCGATATGTGGCAATTTTAATATGTACAATAGCGACAGAAAAATGAACACCAGCAAAGATGAATCAGGTACCCTTGCCCGATCGAAACATTTTAATGATGACTAACAGCACCAGTGAAAATTTCACAAAAATTTAGATCATCAATGTTTAAATAAACCACCCCATGGGAAGTTGACCTCTCAAGTGTTGGACAGAGGTTGAAGGTTCAGGCCAGAGATAGTCCGGTCTTGGAAGCAATTTTCTTCTTGATGATGCGAGTAGTCTGAACTCTATTAGGGAAACTGAAAATATGCCGCGAAGACTGACTATTTATAGTAAAACACGCAACCCGTATACAGGATACTTCGCTCGAGACCTGAAATTTCACTTGAAAAGGGCAAAGCTTGACGGAACGACAGGTACAAACGTATTAACATAGAGAAGCTAAGGAAATAACTAAAGAATTGTCGATAACTTTCCTCTTTGGAGTAGATGTTTGCGTGGTGGATCACCCAAAAAGTGGAAAATTGCTGAGAAATTACTTTCAAAGAAAATTCAGTATCTATATCCACGAGTCATATTATTTTCCAGTCGGTCGTACTCGATGCAAATCGTGATCTGTTTTCTCCGTCCGTGAAAGTGAAGGAAGTGATTTGAGCGCAGGAATCCAATTTCGACCATAAAGTCACGTTAAAAAAGTCCTGCATGGAAAGGGAAATCAAAATCCTGAAATTGATGCCCGAGAGTAAGCTTGCATGACTGTGGGACATGAATAATCTTTTGCCTAACTTTGACGCTTCAAGCGAGGGTGACTCATAAAGGAGTTCACTTTTAAATCGAGTTCAAGTTTCTCCACAGCCCCGTCGAATATCTATCTACATGTACATATTTTTCGGCCATTTAACGACATTCAATTTATCGCAGGCATACTCGAGCATATAATTCATTCATGGCCTAAATCGTCAAGAGACGGATGGTTAAATGGACGAATTCCCAGCTGAGAAGCAGACCTCCATTTCGGACTTCGAGCATTCTTCAAAGTCGAAATTTTTGGGGCGCTTATGGCGGGCTTGGATAACAGGGACTGGTGCTGGGAGCACCGCTGGGATAACACCGACCCGTGCTTGGAGCAGTGCTAGGACAGCTGGAAATGCAAATAGAGAAGCTTGGTAACGACTTGAGAACGCCGATAGCTGCCTTGCTTAATGAACTGAAAAGCCTTTGGCTCCTGCCAAAGCTGGAATTTTCTACGAATTCCAGAGTAGTGAATTCTACGACGGAGACGGATTCATGGAAATGCTTTCAGCTGTTTGCAAACCCGGCTTTGGACAAACTAAACTGAACTGCGAATTTGAAATGCATGAACCGGTGTCTTCGTAAATTCTGATCTTCTCGTCCCTCTACGTAGAGCGTGGCCAAAAGAGACCGTTTCTTTGACGCGCTCCTTAACAAACCGAAATCTTTACCTGACGCGTACATTTCCGAGTGAAACTCACCTGGCTGCATCAACACGACGCTCCTGTTGTGGACGAAAGAAAGTAAGTTATTTTTGTAGTGAGAGGAAGCGGCAAAGGTGAAATACACGGCATCCAGACGGTTCAAAACCGTAGTACGACTTATATAGATGAAATAAAACAATAACTAGAATTACATGCACATCAATAAGTTTAACGTACGTTAAGGGTTCTGCCATGTCTTCCCTGTTCCCTCCAGGCATTGGGGGACTTAGTGGGATGTTAAGAAGATTTGGGGGGCGCGATTTATTCTTGATCTCGGCTCATGAGAACTGGTGCGATAACTCTACCTTCCGGCAATATAAATCAAGATTATGGGCGTAGTGAGCTTTGCATAATTTGCTAAATGCCTCCTCGCCAGTACTTCTGCCTCACCAGTAGTGCTGCCTCACCAGTACTGCTGCCTCACCAGTACT
>VOMN01026839.1:0-32091 GCA_014899125.1 Orchestia grillus | reverse complement strand
TTTGAAGTCTCTATGTCAATTAGGTCAGAAATGAGAGATTAGCCAAAATTGGGGAGCACACTTGTAATGGGGGAATCACGCACCTATTGCATATGGTAAAGAACAGGATAGAATTATTTTTCGATAATGTTCAAAATGGTAGAAGCTTTTATTTAAACGTTGTTCAATCTTTTTAGGTGCAATAGATAAGAAATAAGACCTGGGTAAAAAATATACCCAGATCTTGACTTTTCTGAGATTTTTCACCGCCGCGCGGGGGTCAAGCTCACTGCTGGCCGCAACTGTATGCAGAATCAGATCTTTGGTTGTTTCTACGAAAGTTTGTGCTCGGAGTTTTTCAACCTGTTGGAAAACACAAGCGCATTGAAATCTGCCAGTGCGCTAGGTGTGTTCGTGTTACCGGAGAGTTGAAAAACATGAAATTCGCGCCAAAGATTGACAATGGGGACGGGCCTTAAGAATTGACCCGCCTCATTACTCTTCCCATGCGACCAGTGTGCAATCAAAATCGTAAAACAAAAATTTGATGCAGTCGATGACTACACTGTGTACATTTTGCAATTTTGATAAGCGGTATATAGTAGTGCCCGAATATAGCATGGTAAAAGCGATAATTTTGTAGAAGTGTTCAATACTGAGTGCTCGCACAATGCGACACCACTCAAGAAGCAAGATTACAAGTCTGCAAATGACCGAGGGATCATTCGGGGTCTTAGGACAAATTTACGCCATAGATACTGTGCTGAAAAAATATACAACGCATGCGCTTGCTTAACACAAAATCAAATCAATACGTGGCGTTCCGTGTCTAACAACATATTGCAAGAACCGCACGTGTGCACTCATCCTCATCAATGACTGTTTGGGGGCGAGTTACTTGGAGCATAAAATTATGTTACATGCGGAAATTCTGACCCAGTTCTTTTTTTTTTTGGTACCGTGTTTCATCTCATAATATATATTTTATCTGAATTTTAATTCTTTAGCGTTAAATTCAAGTCTGTGTAGTTGAGTTTCTGCTTTCAGTTTTGTAAACGAAATTGAAATAATGCTTTCACTCGTATCCTACTGTGGTGTAGTTCGACAGAATCTAAAAAATTTCTGTGACCTGAGGTAACTCTCCTGCGAGCTAGAGGGTCTGCCCCGTAGCACGTAGCAGCGCTAGTGGGTGCCACAGTACAGACAAACAAGTAGTTGTATTTGAAAAAGGGCTGAAATGACGTCACAAAAATCTTAGGTTACCGTTCAGCTGCGGCACCGCTGCAGAATTGTACTCATCCACTTTTTATAAAATATGCCAATGGACTGTGAAAGCCACTGGTTTGCAGTAAGCCTCGCCTCCAGTCCCCACTTCGGACGCTGACGGATCTCGAAGGCGTAGGTGCACCCGAAGATAGACGACAACCGTCCCTGTCATGGGAATCACTCCTTCCTCCCTCAAAGCCGGTACTGCAGATCGTGGAGAGCTGGCCAGCGACGTGCGTCGAACGGACAAACTTGAAGACTCGCAAAACGCTGCCGTTCAAAGGTTCACCTTAGCGACGTGACAGCGGACAAAGGTGTTCTCAGTGCGAAGTTCTGGTTCTCATTCCCTATACGTAGTCTGTAGGGACCCGACTTCTCTTCCCTTTCGGCTCACTGCCCAGCCAGTAATGTGGAAAGAAAAGGACCAACCGAACTTCAGATATGTAACTCCACCAAAATTTTGTACAGCCTTCTCATTAAAAATAGTTACTGTGATTCACAGTTTTTTCATAATTTTTTATTATTCGCATATATTAATAATACATTCTCTTAATTTCACTTTATTTTTCTTGCATCTCTTACTAAAAAACTTACTTGTAAAATCGTACGCGTTATACAGCATCTGGTGGAATGAACATAGGATCGAAACGACAAGATTTCAATACTTTGAGATAATTTCTTTTCTTTTATAATTAACTTAAATTAACTTAAAATTTAGAACACTTGTATCCTATGAATAAAAAAAATAATCATTTTTTACATTAGCACTGAATGGTTGCGTTTGTGAATATCAAAAAACTTAGGGAGAACTACTGGGAGTGGGTCCATGACTGACTTGTACGCTGCAGGCCTGCGGCCTTCAACCGCGAGCCTGGAAAAGGTCCCTAAAAATGAACACTTACAGTATATTCCTAATAATTGTGATATTGTAATATAGACATCTTCATATTTAACCCGTTTTCTTCGTGAACGCAAGGGTTTCGCGAGGGTAAAAAATTTCAGAAAGCCTGCGTAGACAGTTGCATATGCTCGAACATGAGATTAGGTCCATGCTAGGCGAAAGTGGCTCAGGATAACTTAGAACTGATGCGAACTAAACTGAAATGAAGGGACATCAGCACTCAAAACACTCAAGAGATTCATGAACGAGCTTGAGCTAGGCAGAGGTAACGATGTGCAAGCCCTGATTTTCTGGGGACGGTGGAGGCTCCAGGGTGCACTGGTAGTGTCAGGCTCGTAGCTGGGAGGTAAGGGTTCAATTCACGGCGGGAGCAAACTGTTTTTCGCGGAACTACGGAGTGCTTCCCTTGGAAAAGGAAGCTTAAACATCACATTCCTCACATCCCTCACGCCTCAGTAGACATAAGGCATTGAGAACCCAACGATGTATTGTTTGTCAAATGTGTTAAAATTAATAAGTGATTTTAAATTTATTTCGTTTTCCAGCGGGCGAATAATGAAGCGTCCCCTGCTGCGTGGAAAAACATGGTTGTCGATGCACCGAGTGCCGTACGTGCGCGAGTTCAATGCTGACCGAGGTGTCTTTTTTCTATAGCAGGTTTAATTTAGGTACGCAGAGCTTATCGGAGAAAACAACAGACACTGATCCAAGCTTATAATTTTAACGTCGGTATTTTACCAAGCTGCTAAATTTTGGGTAAATGAACGAAGTACAAAAGTATTTGACGTATTTATTTACAATTATCAACAAGTACAACTTGCTCTTATCTAATACTCAGCGACTGGCTGGGCGTTATATAAGAACAGGTTAAGAGGAGCAAGAGTGCTCAGAAACTGAGTAGGTTTCATATCGACCAAAATTGAATTATTGTTGAGAGGATTTGATTAAACAAGTTACTGTAAACTTTAATCCCGGTAAACTCACGAAACAATTGAGTTACATGCATACATATTGTAGCTTGAGTTTACACAGCGTGGTGGAAAAATCTCTTCACCATTTTGAATATTCATTACACTATATTTAATACAGCTATAAAAATGCATTTCATAGGAAATGAAAAAAATATTTAAGTTTCATCCCGTATCGGTGACATAGACTTGAAACACATTTTGCAATCGAAATTTACACAGTTATCATATGCTAAAAATGTCGAAATACAGCAAGGACCAACGTGCAAAGACAGTGGAAAGTTATTTCTCTGGCAGTAGATCGTTAGTTGCAGTACAGAGGGACTTCGTTAGAACATTTTATCAACAAAGGCCTTCCAAACACTGCATTGATTTTAAGATTCAGAGATTTCAGAATAGCAGCAGACAAAGAACCCTCTGGCAGACAGAGATCGGTTCGAAATGCATATATAATTCAATGTGTGTCATTGAGTGTTACAGCAGATTTAAAAACGTTGACTAGGCAACGTTATAGTTAACTAGAAATTTCACGATCATTGAAACGCATCATAACAAAAAGATTTAAAACTGTTTCAATGTAAAATTCATGTAACACAATTTTTAAAGTTTGCAAACGAAGAAAGGACGTCATACGTGAATTTGTATGGCGGACGAATCATGAGACTTTTACCTCACACCTAATCTTGTCTGATGAGGCCCATTTCCATACCAGTGGACACGTTATAAGCAAAATTGGCGATTCTGGTGTGATGGAAGCACTAGGATGATCCATGAGCCTCAACATCATGTACGGAAGGTTACCGTCTGGTATGGCATAACGAGTGCAAAAAATCATTGGTTCATACTTCGAGGATGTTGATGAGGCAACCGTGACAGCGTAAGAAGACAACTGTAGACAAATAATACACGGATATTTATTGCCCCAACTGAAAGATTTGGACATGCAAATTGGTGGTTCCAACAAGATGAGGCGATATCACATACAGCAAGAGAAAACATGGTATTAATAAAAACTGTCTTTCCTCGTCGTTTAATTTCACGCTTTGGTGACGTTTCGTGGACACCATGGCCTCCTGATTTAGCCCTTGAGATTTTTTCCTATGGAGATACCTTAAAAGAAAGGTTTTAGGTCAATATGTCTAATGTTCTCCGTGAGTTAAAAAACAACATTATCGAAAACATCAACAGAACAACTACAGATATTTTGGAAAAAGTCATGAAAAATACTGTACCTAGAATAAGCTCATGTTTAAATGATAACAGAAAACATTTAGAGAATATCATATTTAAACTATACAGCTCCAATATTTCTTTTTTATTTCATATGTAATCTATTTTTATGGCTGTATTAGTTGTCTTGTAATAAATGTTCGAAATGGCGAAGAGACATTTCACCACCGTGTACAAAACCAAACAATACAGAGGACGCTCAAGAGAACAATTTAAGAGGCACCTTGACCTTCAGCGCCACCATGTGCCTTGCTGGCTTATTTTCCTAATGGTCTCTCAGTCTCTCAAAACGCACCAAATGGGACAATGGCTAATTTATTTTGGCATTTTGAATTTGGAGGTAAGAGAGTTGACCGTCACCGTGAGCGCGCCTGAGGATCAATACGTCCAGCTGACGAGCACAACAGCCGCGCACATCAGTAGCACGTCCAGCTGACGAACACAACAGCCGCTCACATCAGCAGCACGTCCAGCTGACGAACACAACAGCCACGCACATCAGCAGCACGTCCAACTGACGAGCACAACAGCCGCTCATACCAGTAGCACGTCCAACTATCGTGTTGGAGAGAGAAGCGTTACAAGAATATTATTAATGCAACTTCTTCAAGGGTAGAAATTTGGACACGTGAAGCTTAGGAGCTAACTTGCATTTACCATCTGAATTCTTTTTATTGTAAGACATATTCTCTGGTTACCTCTGCAGCACACACTGGGCACCCACAAGCGACGCGCTAACAAATACATATTACCTCATCCCACCTTAGCTGTCGACTTGGAAGCCGCAGGAGCAACAATGTCCCGCGAGTTGTGCATTTGGTAAAAGAACCAAGAACCAAAAAGTAAGGGAGAAAATATTTTGATCTAATATTAATTTGATTTTGATATTGATTTGATGTTGAAATGACAGTGACGGAAGTGAGACTTCCCAAGAACCAGCACCGGGAGCGGGAGCAACAGGAGCATTCATTTAATAAATCAGTAGTCTGAACAATTATTAGGCATTAAAGAAAAATATGCGATGTAGAACTTCATTTTAACGCAAAGGAAATATTCCAATCAAGTTTTATACTGACAGTAAATTCGCATCATGTATTTAAAAACCTAATAAAATTTGTACAATCTGTTAAAATTAAATTTTTGTTTGGCAGAAAATATTTTTCAACTAATTTTTTGGAAGGGCTTTCACTTTGGTCTCTGTGGTCTTTGCGCATTTCAAAAGCTCCGATGCATATCAAGGAAGATTTAAGTTTTAATTGACTTAGAAATTAACTGATTTTAATTTTTCTATCAATAGCATGCATGAGTACACAGGTCATACGACAAGACGACGAGACTCGTGTAGGGGAGGACTGACGTCATCACCAAGCTCAGGTCTTCCTGACGTCACCACTGAGTTCAGGTCTTCCTGACATCACTACTGAGTTCAGGTCTTCCTGACGTCACTGCTGAGCTCAGGTTTTTCTGACGTTACCACCGAGTTCAGGTCTTCCTGACGTCACCACTGAGTTAAGGTCTTCCTGACGTCACCACTGAGCTCAGGTCTTCCTGACGTTCCTACTGAGTTCAGGTCTTCCTGACGTTACCACTGAGCTCGGGCCTTCTTGACGTCACCAGTGAGTTCAGGTTTTCCTGACTGGCAGACTGATAGGGTTGTTGAGAAATATATGCTGTCTTATTTTGTTCTGGAGGGCCAAATTCTAAGGATGGTAATTTTAAAACGAGCAGCTTGGCAAAACAGCGTTTGTTGTCGGATGTTCACAGAATAATGAGAGAGAGGACAAAACACGTTCGTGTGAACAATGGTAATTTTTAAGGGAATTTCATAGAATGAAACGACTTTCAAAATTCCTTCGGATACAGCCTACTCATACCATATTTGATAAAAATAAGCGAAGTTAAAATTTGCTAATTTTTGTAACTGGTTTACGCGTTAGTAAAACTTGATTGGTATCAGGTGGCTCAAACATTTCGAGGGTGTTGCACCGGCGCTGGGCCGAGGGTGGCTCCAGTGCGGACAGCGGTAGCGGCAGGGATATCGGTAGTGGCAGGGACAGCGGTAGTGGCAGGGACTGCGGTAGTGGCAGGGACAGCGGTAGTGGCAGGGATGCTGCTGCACTGCTGGCCCCCAATCAATATCTGTCATCCCATCGCACGGGGGATGCTGGGCGACCTTCAGGTCGAAATCCTACTGCACTGGCGCTATTTATTTGCGACGGGTGCATTGGGAACGTGAGCGCTATCAAACGAGTTCATTGCTAGCTCAGAATGCAGGGTGCAGGAGAGATATTCTGCGAATGTGAGCAGCATTCCTCTGAGTCTGAGGCGTTGCTTGAAGTCTGAGACTCTTGAGACTATAAATTATCACGAGCTGCGAGCAATAACTGAAGAGGTAACAGCTCACAACTCTCACTTCATGGATTGATAAGCAAACTTGAGCTATGCAGAGGCAACGTATTACAAGCAGCTTTTAAATTATCAACAACTGAAAAAGGGGAATTTGATGTTTAAAAAAATGTCCGGTGGAATTTGATGAGACATTTTATCTCAACTGGGCCTCGTTTGCCGTCCTCTGCGACCACGTGGGGGAATAAATTACGTCGCAGCACAAAATTATATGTGTATTGCGTAGGTTCATGCTTACGTGGGCTTTCCAATGAAGTGCCTCGAATGCTTTAACGTGGGATGCATAGACATGCTTAATTGACACTCGTGACTGTTGTACTTGTGTTATCCTATGTCACCATACTCTTCGAAAATTTCGGTCTTACGTAATACAGTTGATAACATTTGAAAATATTCTTTTACATTTTCTCCCCAACTGGTAGCCAACATGTGATCAAGTGGGTAGCCAACATGCAAACAGAAAGGCAGTGATATTCAATCAGTACGGTAGCTGACATAATCTATAAGGTATCCGACATACTCGTACAATCGGAGGGCAGCCGACACACAATCAGGAGGATAGCCGACATGCAATCAGAGGGCAGCAGACACACAATCAGGAGAATACCCGACATGGAATAAGGAGAATAGCCGACAGACAATCAGGAGGATAGCCGACAGACAATCAGGAGGATAGCCGACATGTAATCAGGAGGGTAGCCGACATGCAATCAGGAGGGCAGCCGACATGCAATCAGAGGGCAGCCGAAATTCGGTTGGAGTAAATGACTGTCAGAAGAGAAGCGCCTCCGATTTCTCTCTCCAATGTCTAACATTGGATTAAATGAGAGAACTGTGTCTCAACGCGTTTAACGCTCTTGAGATTCTGTATTGTTGAGATACTTTAAAATGGGCTATTTGTGGTAAAATCTTCGGAATGCTGCGGCTATGAACACTGATGTGCGAGTTTCATCTCAGTTTACGAGGTGGCACAACTGAGCCACTCAGAAGCCACTTGTTATAATCAGTACGCAAAGTTTGTCATCCAGGTTTACGCATTTTCATTGCACATTGCCTGAAGCTGATTTGCAACTCTCGTCACCAATAAAATGAAGTCAGAATATGGTACAAAATGAGTATACTACAGGTGTTTCCCTTATGGTTGTTCTCAAATTCTAAACAATCGATAGCAAGCCAGTACATGAGCTATGTATTCAACTACTTTTATAAATCGTCGTGGAAGACGTACGCCATTTGAGAATAGGAGAATAATTTTTAAGTCATCAATTTATTGAATCCGAAACACTATTTTGTTCCAAGTAAGACGATACATGTGTGCTCTCTTATCTGCAGGTGCATTATCTGGAGCCTCTCGAGAAAATTAGAGTGTGCCGTTCGTTCTATCGGTAACCGGAGGATCTAAAAGGCGAGATGCCGCCGTCGAGCACCATTACTCCTCAAACAGCCATCAATAATTGCACGCCACAACTGCCGTCTCTGTTACTCCTAACTTTGTGGAGTCGCTGTACGCAGGGCTGGCTTACCGGACATCACAAATTGAAGTTTAAGTTTTTTCTGTAACAAAATATAATCTGGAACGACTATAGTTTCTCATGCTGAATTCTACAAGTTATTGGCAGTGACGCACAAAGAGTAGTCCCGGTGGTAACTAATGATGGACGTTCGATTGATTGATGGCGGGATGTGTGGGCTGAAGATTTCTGCAGGAGAGGTGGAGCACTGCATGTGGTTAACGAGGGATCAGTTGGGCAACAAATTTCTCTGAGTGGTTTTACTCCCTACAGTTCGCTTACATGGGTTCAAAACGGAAATAAATCCTTGTGAGTGATGCAGGGAATAAAGGCTGTCCTCGACATGTCACTCTGTTGCACTTGTTCTATTGTGTTGAAATTTCTGTTCCAGCAATTCGAAATATGTGCTCTTGAATCGAAACCACAGATTTTGATAATCTGAAACTAAAAATTTGAATTACAAATAAATCGTTCATTAAAAAAGTGCGACAAATTCGTACAGGGTGTTCGAAAACTAATGGTATAAAGTGTGATAGTAGATATAAATATGCAAAAGAACAGCTTAATTAAGAAAGGTAATTATCAAACATTCAACATTTTTAAGGTATCGAAAAGCGAAGATTGTGTAGCTCCAGTGCGTCGCTCAAGGAATGTCCGGTAATATCTAGACCGTAATTTTCCCAACAAATGGGGGCTTAGGGCCTGTAACAAGTTCAATGATTTCTCCAGATTTCATACTTTTGAACTTGTACTGTAGCCCTTAAGCCACACGAAGAGTTTAATTTATGAAACTCGAGAGGAGGTAGAAATGTATCTTGTTGGATGGATAGTTGACGCTGCAAAATTCATAGCGGATAATCCACGAGTTTCTTATCGTGCCCAGGAATTGTTTCTTCGTAGGTACCAGACCTGCGCTGAGGTATTAGGCGGACATTTTGAAAAGTTATCCTAATTCCAATTCTGTAATAAAGTTATCGTAGGTAATGAGCTTCCATCACCTACGACTCTAGGGACTGCCTCGACCATAGATAAACTGAAATTTATCTCGAAAACGATGAATGTTTCGATTTTTTCTTATTCCTGAAAAAATCTTCTTTTGGGTTTCTTCATCTATTGTCAAAGTTGATACTATTAATTTTTGAACACCCTGTATATTGAGAACTACTTTTACAACTAATTAAATGAAAATAGTGAGAGTAGTAGTGCCTGTAGGCGCACATAGCACTACAGTTGTTTGATTGAGGACCAGTAGGGGGAGTAGTGCCTCTAGTGTACTGGGCACTACAAATGGTTGATGGAAGACCAGTAGGGGGAGTAGTGCTTGTAGTGTACTGGGCAGTACAAATGGTTGATGGAGGACCAGTAGGGGGAGTAGTGCCTGTAGTGTACTGGGCACTACAAATGGTTGATGGAGGACCAGTAGGGGGAGTAGTCCCTGTAAGTGATGAGCCTGGCAAGGACAGGGCTGTAGGCAGCGACGGTGGTTGAGACGATGGCGAGGAAGTAGCCATAGCCGAGGGTGCAGTCCCCAGAGCAGTAGATGGTAGTGCGGTCGTCACCACAGATGTTCCTGGCGAACCCTGAGCCCAGCCCCAGCGGGTACAGAACGAGACTCAGCAGCTGCACGCTCACTGTCGAGACAGGTACATTAGGGGACCTCAATGCACTGTAACTGCAAATGAAAGTATTATACAGGCACTCAACGATGGATCAATCTAGAATTATCAAGACTTCTATGCATGCGAATTCTTTATTTTCTTTTTTTAAGCCACGGTTCAAGGTTTGTTTAAAACAAACTCGTAGTTTGCTGAAACTTATATGTAAATACCGGGAAGCTTGCTATTATGTATTTGCTATTACTATGTAATATTAATATTTAAATTACCGCTACGTTTCATAGAAATGTGAAAACTCAAGACACGAGTTGAGCCATAAATTCCCAGTAAAATTTAACGACAAGCCAAAACACGGCCTCCTGGTCGCAGGCCGCAACTGCCAGCCACCGCAGAATTTGGGCCCTGCATCACGCATGGTCACGACCATTGCCTAGACACTCAAACGATCTCTTAGGATGCTCAGTTCCATTGTTGCGTCTGCGTGTCGAGTGTAAATTAACATTGCATGTATTCGTTCTAGTGAAGTGAACAGCTTTGTTCGGAATTGGTGTTGCACCAATAATGATGCAATTTCCTATTTCACCGAAATGGACACTATAGAAATTACACGAAATACTCCTCGCAGGTAAGCATCAATTCTACAAAAAAATACAAACGCAGGTACTTTTATTGATAAAAAGTTAAACGGTAAAGCGGTAGCGAAAAATCCAATAGTCGAACTGAATTAGAGGATAGAATGGGTGGAGGGGAGAAGGCAAACTGACGGCGCAGTCTTCTCTAGTTGCAATGTTTGCTTCTCAACACTGACGTCACAAGTTTTTGGACCATGAGGTTTTACACAAAACATTGATCTTATTGTCTGAACACAATGTTAGAAACCTGTATCGTTATGTGTACTGTGTGGTGTTACATGGGTCAGCGAGCTCGCGACTTCCACTCTAGGCACAAGTTTCCTCAGCCCAATGTGAGTGCACATTGAACAGTGAAAACGTTTTCATACCGTTTAATTTTTATGATATTAGAGTAGGGGAATAATGTTTTTAGTTATGCAACTATCACCTTATTAATCTAGGCAACTAAATTCTTGGCATGAGCATACATGAAATAAATATTATTTTATCAGTATAATAGACATGGATTGAAAACATTTTGATATCCTGTTCCCGTAACCTTTTTATTTTGTGAGCATTTCTCAATACGATTAGGTATTGTTCTGAAGAAATCACGGACGTGAACTATTGAAAAGAACTTTCAAGCATCCCAGGCCGTATTTTTTTCCGTAAAAATTGTTAGGATCTGGAACCAGCTACCGGAAAACGTAGTCTCTGCCGACACCGTGAACACATTCAAAAATCGTCTCGGCGAATACTGGATAAAAATTTCAAGGAATTTAAAATCGCTGATTTGAGGTCACTATTTTAAACATTACTGATGCTATAAAAGAAAGCCTGGTAAATCCTTGGTGAAAGATGAAAATTCAAATCCTTGGTAAGCCTGGTGAAAATGGATGGTTTTGTGACTGTTTCATTTCAGTATATTTTCTTGTTTATCCTCTGCTCTGCACGAATGTAGTGGGTTGTAGTTGTGATGGTGGTCCCAGGAGTGAGGTGGCGGTAGCAATTACACGCTGCAGTGGTTCTCCCCTCGTATCTCAGCACTGTTTGGGTGCTGGGCAGCCGTCGGTATCTGACGGCATTGCAATAGGGCAGGAGCCCAGGAATAGGGCCCTTGGCTTGTTCGTTTTTGTCGTTGTTTTCATTCTTTTCAATCCGATTTCATTCAGGTCCCATTACGATTATATGTAGTTCTCAATAAGAGCACATGCAGTTATCAATCAAAGGGAATTCTGTTCTTAATACGACTACGTGAAGTTCTCATTGCGATATTCAGTTGTTATAGCGATATTCAGTTCGCAATACGATATTCAATCCTCAATACGATATTTAGCTCCCAATTTGATATTCAGTACTCATTACGATACTCAATTCTTATGACGACATTCAGTTCTCATTACTAGGGCATTTGATTTTAATAGGATTACACGCAACACTCCATACGCTGACGACCAGTTTTTAATATAAGCGCATGCAGTTCTCATTACGATTATAGGCAGGTGGTAAAACGATTACACTCAGCTATTTATGTAATTTTGTAGAATTCTAAGGACGAGCTCACACAGTTCAAACAACAATTACACTCAGTTCTAAATATAATTACACACAGTTCTCCATACAATAACATGCTAGTACTATTTTAAGTATTATTCCCCACTTGAGCAATGCGGCACCTCACCAGCTGCGGCCTGCATGTTGCTGAGCAGCCTGGTGAAGGAGCAGCGCGTCCTGAGCTGCAGCAGGGGCATCATGAGGGGGCCTGCGAGCCCCGTGCTCGCGAGCACCACTGCAGCGCCCCCGTACAGCGCCCCCACGATCACCCAAATGCTCGCCCCCCCTGTGATGCTCCAACGAACTTGGAAGAAGTTGTCTGTCACAGGGACGCGGAATGGATCCCGCGAGGTCTCTGAGGCAGAACCTGGATCAGAAGCCGCCACCACGTAGGGGAGGGGGATTTCTTGAAGCCAGTAATCCCCTTGTTGGCGACGAGAGGTCGAGGGACCGTCAGGGCTGTCATCATCTCCCCACTGAATGTGTCCCGGGCCACTCCACCACCAGACCCCAAAGGAGGCAGCGGGAGGTCGAGGTCTGATGAACCATGTAGGCAGTGACAGCGCCAGTAGTGACGTCACTGACACCCCAACACTGACTGCACACCACAGCAGCGTCACCGTCCACGATGTAGCTATACTCCAGCCTCGGAGTCGCATGGCCCAGACGCTCACGTCACCTCATCGTGCACAACCTGACCTCGTGAGCGGGGCAAGTCTAGGATCAGGGACGACCACCAGTGTATGATCGCCTTCTCTGGGTTGTCCGAGCGTTACATGACGCGAGTTAGGTTTACCAGTTGGAATGAGAATCTCACAGAATCACACGAGAATCTCACTGAACTATATTATATCACCAACTCGAGGCAGTAATGAAAAAAATGCCGTTATTCGGATAGACACTTATCACAAAACTCCTACAGACCGCTCTAAAAGCTGATTCCTCCCAAGTGTCGTCAGTTGTCGCTCGATCGGAGTGTTAGGATTGCCTGCATTGCCTGTAGGACACAAACTCGTTATAATCTCATGTACTTGTATGAAGGAATTTCTACAAAAATATTTACACCCGTATGTATCGCACTTCTACCGAAATATAATGGTATAATTTTTAACATTGAATAATTGAAACGCTATAGGATTTGTGCATTACTTTTACTACATCATTTTAACCATGAGGTCGAAGATATTATTTAGTATTTCTTGGAAAATGAAAAAAGTTAGTAGCCCTACTTATGGGTGACCCAGTATAACACGTAACTCGTCATGACCATCTTCAATTCATCGGGTGCCAAATGACGGCTGAAATTACGATCGGTCGATTTAAATAATTTTGCTTCCTCACATTAGTGCCCACGGCGAAATTGATAAGAAATCAGGACATGAATAGAAACACGCTGCACATGCACACTTATTGAGGCATGCCACAGTACCCTCGCCCTGATAGTGTTTGTCAGTCTGGCTTTGAGAAACATGCAAAAAATGAGGCTCGGGGCGCCCTATATCTGCTCAGACGATAGTGACTGAACTGAATTAATCACGAATTATTCATTTTTCTTTCACCAAAAGTATATTTTAAAATTTATCTAAGTTTTAATGCAGCTGTACTACCTCGAATTGAATTACTGAAGTATTTTGTATGTCGTACATAAGACAGCAAATAGAGCAAAATAAATATAACTTGTTCGAACTTTTCTAATTTTTAAAAGAGAAAAACTTCGACTCCTCATTTGGTAGCTAAATCGTCGTTATGATCTAGCAACTCGCTGTCATATTTAATCGTGCATTAAAATTAAGGATCGGCTCAATTTAGCTCAACTGTCGTTAGCGCGGTCATTTGACGTAGTTTTGGTGTTCATGCTATGTCAAGTTCAAGTCAAGACGTTGAGAAAGTCTCATCATTCACGGGAAGCTTGATGAAAACTCAATTCCCTACTTGCTTGTTACACTGTAATTAAATTCTTTACATTCATAAATGTTTCTTAAAAGTTCAAATAATGTCAGCTAAGAACGAGTAGAACTCAAAGAAACAAGGTCCTAGAAACTGATCAGTTTGTCGGACCTATTCTCAAAAATCTACGGTTTACGAAACCAGGATTCAACTATCCCATGAGTGTTCTTTTTATTACGAATGCTGATTTCTTTATCGATTACCTAGCAGTTTAGAGGTTCTGGGATTGATAACTTGAGCTTAGAAATAAATTATACATAAGATGTAGAGCTAACTTTGTATTTAGATTATTTTTACTTCCGAACTCAACTGAGGAAATCTGTTTCTTCCTCCAATACACTGAATATTCCCGTAAAAATCAGAGCATCGATCAGAGTAAGTTAAGTCTTTAATGACCAGTGGTACTATGTGCTCCAGTTTCATAAAACTTCATATAGCTTTTTGTCTAAAGCTAAATGAAGTCTTACTGCACAAATTACTCAGTGGTTATAGGGTTGATGAAATTCCTCCCATACGGCTGCTAGTTACAGACAACGAAGCACAGTCGCGCATTTGTTTAGCAAGGATTTATCAGCTCGTATCTCAAGTCAGCTACAGAGAGCACTGGCTAACCAGAAAAGCAATATTTCCAAAAAATCTTGCGGTGGGAACAAGTTCTAGGTCAGAGCCGCACGGGACCACCTCGTGTGACTCCCGCACCAGCCTCTCCAGCACGTGTCCCGGCACACTGCACAGTTCTGGTGCCTCCTGTGAAGTTTTATCACGCACTGGCAATATCAGGACAAGTATTTTATAAGTGAGTCGGCTCAGAAGGGCTGTCGTGCCAAAAGCACTCAAGAAAGAGTGCTGGCTTGCCACTGCAGCGTCACACCCCACACACCTCGCATCGCGCCGTCTGCCGGGCGACTGAAGCAGTCAGGACCTCGCAGGCAGGCATGGCTGTACCGCCGTCTGCCAGCTGCTGTGGCGGTGCGGTGGCGGTGCTGGGCTGCGGGAGTCCCAGGGTGGAGCTTGCAGATCTGCTCGTTAGAACCTTTAAAAGAATTAACGACACAATATCGAACTCTTCAGGAGGCTGCGTGAAGATTTCGAATCTAACGTCGGCCTTATTTCATATATCACAAGCTAAAGTGCAGCTAGTTCTTTGTACAAAGCTAACTTGAGTCCTATTCCATACGTACATACATACATACGTATAGACAGACATACATATAGACATACATACATATATACATATAGACATACACACATATAGACACATACAAACATAGACATACACACATATATACATACACACATATAGACATATACACATATAAACATACACACATATAGACATAAACACACGTATAGACATACACACATATAGACATACACACATCCATCCATCCACACATCCATCCATTCATCCACACATCCATCCACGCATCCATTTATCCACACATCCATCCATCCATACATCCATCCATTCACACATCCATCCATCCACACATCCATCCATCCATCCATCCACACATCCATCCATCCATCCATCCATGCATCCATCCATCCATCCATCCATCCATGCATACACATACACATACACACATGCGCACACACATAGAACGGTGGCCAGTTCTGTTAACAAATTTGTGTGCAGTGCGGCCGCAGTTCTAACGCGGTGGCTACAGAGCTGCCGGCCCCCAACCTGCTTGGACGGAGGGAGTGTGTGGGAGATCTGAGGAAGCTTCACGATTGAGTCCGTACATCGAAGCCCATCCGAATAAAATACAGCCTCACTAGATGCGCTGGCGCTTCCGCGGCGTGTTGCCGTATAAGAACGAAATTCTTTTTACGCCTTTGTTTTTTCAAAAGGAAACGCGTGACTGGCGTCGTACTGTGCGGCGAGTTTACCTTGTGAAACTTCAGCACCAATAATGGCATACGCGAGGGCCGTCACAATTGCTCGGCTGTGCAGGTCGGCCTGGACTGATCTCTCACGACTGACAACTGAGCACAAGCTGAGCCATATGTACCAGCTGTCACAGACGCACCAGCTGACACAGACACACCAGCTGTCACAGACACACCAGCTGTCACAGACGCACCAGCTGCCACAGACAAACCAGCTGACACAGACACACCAGCTGTCACAGACACACCCGCTGTCACAGACACACCAGGTGCCACAGACGCACCAGCTGTCACAGACACACCAGCTGACACAGACACACCAGCTGTCACAGACGCACCAGCTGCACCCACGCTGGCAGCCGGGCCCCCAAGCCGCAAAACGTACTACGCTCTGAGGAGTTTCTCGGTGAGGGGAATGTTGTGATGGGGGAATGTTGAGGGTAATGTTGAGTAGAATGTTGAAGGAAAGTTGAGTAGAATGTCTGAGCAAACTCAATATCAGAATGGGGTGAATGTTAGAGTGGCGTGAATGTTGGAGCGAGGTGAATGTACAGTTAGGGTAATTTTGGACTGAGAAGATTATTGGTGTGCGCGAAACGTTGGAGTGAAGGAAGTGCGGGAGTGAGAGGAGCATCAGCATGACGTGAGTGTCAGAATGACGAGAGTGTCGGAGTGAGGGGAGTATCGGAATGACGAGAGTGTCGGAGTGAGGAGAGTATCGGAATGACGAGAGTGTCGGAGTGAGGAGGCAGGCCAGTGAGGGAGGAGCAATAATCAGAGCAGGAAGATTAGGGCCGCATGAGGGGTGCCGTGCACAAGATGGATCACCTGACAACTCTGCTAAGAAGTGGGTGCGGTGCGCTACCAGCTTCCATTGGTGCATTATTGGTGTAGATTTATAGCGAATAGTCCACACTTTAGCTTTTCTTTCTATTGTTTGACCACAAACTGAAGAATATTTTTCAAGTAATTTGATATTTTATTTGAAATTGAACAGCTAACTTATGAGTGTGTGCGTTGTTTGTGACAATTTCTATCCTAGAAAATTCTTTTCGCGTAGTTTTCTTACACGCGGTTTTTTTCCAGCATATTATTTTCTTATGAAAATCATACGATTGGTGACAATACGGGGCCAGTAGTATCATACAGCTTGGTTAATTTTGCCGCAGACGTATTTCCTTTTTATTGAAGGTGCAGGTTTACTGCAATTAGTCTAGCGTTGCGCACCATGGGTCTGCTCTACGCCTCATTTAATCTTGCTCCTCAAATATAATATATCGCAGTTCACATCTCTTACTTAATTTTAGACATTTGAATCATTCTTTACACAGTTGATCTTTAACATTGCAGTCATAAGCTATCGTAAATTTTACCAATCTTCAGTATGAAGAAAATATTATTCAATAGTTAAATACGAGAAATGTTGAAGTTCTTCGTTTGAGCCTTCTTGAATTAAACTTACTTGCTTTTTCACTCACGCATATTATAATCGACTTAAAACAATAAATTCCTTGAGCTTATTATTCGTCTGCTGCTACAACTGGCTGCTGCCATTGCTGAACTGCTCTGGACCATCAGGGGTGCCTCAGCGCGAGCGGCTGCCGGCCTCGTTCACGCTGGGGAATGTTGTCAAAATTCCGTCGCAGAATTTCGAGCTCGGCGAGATTGGACAGACGGCAGCAGCGGCTGCATAGCTGCACAGCCGCGCCGCATGACAGATGGTGCGGGGAGACCTTCCTATTACACCGCCGAGACCGCCGCGTTTGCCCAAGTACTTTCCTTGGTTTCAACTCGACCGTAAAACAAGGCATAAAAATCAGAGGCTGTGAAAATCGGCCGGGCAAGCTTGGCTCCAGCAAAGTTCCACCGTACATTATCCTGCCGACGTCGTTCATCAACAGACGTTATTGGGAAAAGCAGGGCACGATTGCTGCTTCGCGACCACCCGTTTTAGGATCTACTTGGGCCTTCCGCATCCCTTGAACACTTCGAGAAGTTAAACTCTGCCATCACTCGCGATCCTATCGAAACTTTTCCACTCGACTCGTGTAAACAAAACAATAAAGAGCAGCTCGGTCCTCCTCCCTCGCCCCTTCCAACTTTTATTTTTTACTCCCTGCTAACTGAGAGCGACTCCTTGCTGCTCCATGGCTCGTAAAACAGGAGAATCTCGGGTGCCGCTCGCGTACAGCCCACCAACTCCTGCTTCCAGTTTGCCTTCGTTCGTTTGCTTGGCTGAAAGCAAGCAGTTCTAGAACATAATTTCACGTAGCTCAATGATCACTAATTTTGAAAATATAATTCATGAGTATTTCATGCCCCTATTTTGAAAAGTGATATTATAAGTTGCAACAGAAATGCTCGTGCAACTTGGCCTATAAATTGATCGGAGCTCACCAGTAAAGAAGAGTGCGTCAGAGAGAAAACCTTTGAACACAAAAAGACTGATTTTTGTAAAAATTGGTCAGTCACGTTTGACTGTTCCATAGTGACACATTGCTCGGCATTGTGCAGAAATCTCTAAAATGCTCAGTAAATTATCAATGTAGGACTCGGTCCCTCCCATCCCCCGTACCTACGACGGAGGGGGGGGGGCACTGGGCTGAGCGCACCGTCAGCTGACGGAGGCTGAGCAGCGCCTATGGCCGCCTCCCTGGCCTGGTCATGAGAGCGGTGGCCTCGTGACCGCGTTGGGGGCTCATCGATCCCTGCTGAGCTGGGGGAGGGGGAGGAGTCCCCTACGGTGACTGCAGTTCCCCAAAGCATATAGACTACTTCGGCAGCAACTCCCTTCTCCCTCCAGCAAACACGCGACCCAAAGAGAACCTTTCTGATGTCACTTAAAAGTCTCTTTAGAAAAACTGCCGCTAATTTCGGCTGAACAAAAGTGTTCGTTAGAGTGACGGCACTCCTCACGAGTCACGCAATGTGCGACCGAAGACAGAAAAATTAAGGATTCAAGGTGAGTTTAGAGCATCTAATTTTACTCTAACACGATAGGGCATCAACGCGAAATATGAATTTTTTTTCAGAACGTGACGTCATCGAATTATCACACACCATTTTCTGAAGTCCTTCACTCCATGCGCTACTCCGATTTTATAATCTGCCTTTGGGCTCACTGGATCCAAGTTTAGAGCTCTTGGTTGTGACGTCGAGATTTAGGTGCATATTTTAAAGATATTAACAATGAAAAATATGACTTGCTACTCAAAGAGCAGGGCGATGCAACTGTTTGTTTGAATTATTATTTTTTGGATATTTGGTCTAAAGTTTCATCTTTTTTGGAAGGAAGACGTTATCTCGTACCAGAAACGGAACAAAAGATAACGTATTGGGACTCTGTAAGCTGTCCTACAATCTTCAAGTCGTACTCCAGAACGCCTCAAACGATCGTAAATTCTATTCGAAACTTCTGAGCGTTGTACCAATTAACCGGCACCGAACAAAAACACAAACACTGGGCTTGAGCAAATTTGCACAGATTTATTGAGTTTTTATTTGATAAATCAACTTGTAGCTGTAACATCCTGACTGTTTTTTTGCGGTAGATCACACTATTGATAGTGAATTTTGTTATTGCCAAATAAATGTTATTTCTTAACTTCAATTACAGCAGAAAACCCACTTGTTCATAGGAGACTCTGCTTTTGTATTATATTAATTCCAAGTATTATTTTGAAAAATTTAAATTTAAAATTTCATTGACCTGATTAATAAATCAAATTCTTAGCAATTAAGTTATTATTTTGTATTTTGTATACTGACAAAAAAATGCAAAATACTGGTTTTAACCCAAACTACCAAGTAAAATTCTTGTTTTAACCCCCAATATCCAGACGCAAGTGAAATTCTTGTTTTAACCTACAGTACCAAGTAAAATTCTTGTTTTAACCCATGGTACCAAGACAGAAGTAAAATTCTTGTTTTAACCCACAGTACCCAGCAAAAAGTGAAATTTGGGTTTTAACCCACAGTGCCCAGACAAAAGAGAAATTCTGGTTTTAACCCACAACGCCCAGACAAAAATAAAATTCTAGTTTTAACCCACAGTGCCCAGAAAAAAGTGAACTTCTGGTTTTAACCTACAGTACCAAGTAAAATTCTTGGTTTATCCCACAATACCCAGACAAAAGTGAAATTCTGGTTTTAACCCCCCGTATCGAGACAAAAGTGAAATTCTGGTTTGAACCTACAGTACCAAGTAAAATTCTTGTTTTAACCCATTGTACCAAGACAAAAGTGAAATTCTGGTTTTAACCCAGAGTTCCCAGACAAAAGTGTGATTTTGGTTTTAACCCACAGTGCCCAGATAAAAGTGAAATTCTAGTTTTAATCCACAGTGCCCAGAAAAAAGTGAAATTCTGGTGTTTACCCACAGTGCCCAGACAAAAGTGAAATTCGCGCTCTAATCCACAGTACCAGGAAAAAGTAAAATTTTCCATCATAGTGCTCCCATTCCGCAGTTACTATGTTCAAAGTTAATTACTCATGGATGACAAACGCACCATTTTTCATATTTCAAATTTTGTGCACCGCGGTGCGCATGTGAATACGCAGCAGGAACAACTTCTAATTTGCAGCTGCTTTGCAAAATTATTAAATTAACTTTGACATTCGTCTGCTGTGATTTTTGACGATGTCATAGCTCTGAACTGCTATGATTTCATTTCCTATCATATTTGTTGGTAAATCTTGTATGTATAGAATGAAGTAAGAGAACAGCTATCTTTGCTCAGCAGGTATGTCAGTTAGGACGACTTATAGCTAAGGGAAATTGAAGGTTGATCCAGTTTTACTCTACAATTGTTGAGTGGAGCCTGTTTATGCCTGAATGTGAAACAAAATAAAATACCGATACCAGCACTTTGTTGCTCATGGCGTAGGGCCAGAGCGTGCCGTAGGCCACGACGAGGGGGCAAGGTGCTCTTCCGTTTAAATAAATTTATACTTTCGAGTTTAAAGTGAAAATTTCGGTGCATGAAACGTATTTTTCATAATATATTAAACATCGATGTTCCTGAGTCATACATCAACGTAAAACGTACCGTTAACAGAACATCTTTGCATTACTCATTGATAAAATGCCCAATCTATTTATCAATGATAACCCAGGGTAGGCTGGTCCATGCTGGAGACGTTCGAAGAAATCAGTTCTAACTCTGTGACATTTATGTTCCTAACAAAATATTCCTCTACAGTCCTGTTTTACACTCCTACCTTATTCGTCAAGTTTTACACCCTCATCTTCTTAATCATAACTCATACCCCCCCCCCCTTCCGAGCCTCACAGTCGCCTCCACCCTGCTCACCTTCACGGCCTTTAATTTAGGCTTTCATTCAAATTCCTCGGAAACCGGAAAACGTTCGGGTTCTCATACCTGCGCCAGCCTGGAGTGCCGTCTTTTAGAAACCTCGAGTTCAATCTTCCTTTCTAATAATAATTTTAATATAATTTCAAGTGTGTCAATATCAAAACACACTATTTCATCAAGTTGGAAAAAATTTACGGAAGTAAAATTAGTAAATAAATTGGTCAGGGTCGATGTTTGAAAGGTACTGTGTATACCTGGCACCTTATGGCACATTGACGTCCTGATGTTCTAGTCAGCAAAGTTCAACTGGCACAAGGAGCTGAGGAACAGCGATGTGAAAGTCTTCATCGTATACGTCTCAAAGGCTTGAGTGAAATTTCTTCCGAATACTAAGCTGTTACTGCAAGTGCTTTTTGAACATTGTAAAAATTATGAAATTTGAATACTGAAATATGATTTTAGCTTATATTAGCAAGACGACTTTGTGAACAAGTAAAAAATCTTTTTTGCTAAAGTTTCTCCATTAAAAGTTGCCTTTAGAAATATTTTAGAACAGCATGATTCCTTAGGAAGAGGTAGTGAGACAGAAAATCTAAGTCACTTTGCTGTCAAAAAAACAACAATGTTGGTTGGATATTTTATTAAAATTTTATATTATATTTCTATTTGTTTCTTAGCATTTAATGGTCCTATAAACTCTCAGGAAAGTTTTCAGGATAGATTTACAGTGGACCTTTTTTTGATGCATTTTATTGACGGATGTATCAGACGAACGTCAGACATGTAACATAAGTTGAGCACATATACAGAAGAAAATAAAAATCTTTATTGAGATGTGGTGTGTTCTGTTTGATGGAGTCTGTGGTATTCGGTAGTTGGAAGGGAACGCTCGTCATGCAACGACGTAGTGGAGTTATCAGAAGTTGGGACTCTTGACACAAGCTCAGGTGCCGGAGGCCGTCAGTGCGAGACGAGCGACACGTACTGCCTATTATAAAATATTATGTGTTTGAATTGTGATATTACTATGACAGTATTGCCTTGTTGAATCACACGTGCCAAAGTTAACAGAAGTATCATAATTAACAAATAAACTTGCAAGGTATTTATCACTTTACAAGTATTGGCTGAAGTTAGAAAACTCATCTGTCGCCAGTAACATTAATTATTTACACTTCAGAGGAAATCATTTTTTTCTGGTTGAGAAAATTTCATGAACTCATATGGCAACTCCACGAACACGTCTTGAATGTTGGAAGATCAAACATTTAGAGGCATGAATATGCGGACGTGTAGATAAGCAAGGTCTATCTTAATTCTTGAAAAAATTTCAAACTATTACTCTCAAAAACATGTTTAGGGTGCAAGGCCAGCGACACAATTATGGTTGACGTCTGATGATTATTTCATTATTCCAACATAAAAACTAGAGCTGAATTGCCTGAGCTCGCTGGTACGATCCCGGCGTTGGTCGAGCGGGTAGGCAAACATTCCCCATTTTCGCCTTAATTCTTTATCTTAACAGGAATAATTTCGTTCTATTGGTAAACCGAATTCCGATCCCTAGAGATGAATCCAATAATAGCAGGTCTGATTACCGTCACAGCGCGTGTTGTTGTTGCGGCATCGATTATCTTCGCCTCATAACACGCTGCAGACCATCTGCGCAGCTCCAGCTCGTTCTTCATGGGTCAAATCATGTGGAGGATTTCGGACTTAGATCGAAGTCCTATTAAAATTTTTTTCACGAGTAACGTGTTTGAGTTCGACGCCAAAAAATGCTGACAGACATCAGACCTTGCGTTGGAAGATAACCTTACAACATTTGAAATTAGGGAGCCCCGCAGGGGAGTGCTGGAGCCTCTCCCTCCATTGTTCGCACCGTATCCCTCGCTCCCCAGAGGGCTGGAACCAATAACACCTGGAAGAGGGCGCTCTGGCAGGAGCACTTCACCGTCCCTGCGTCTTCCACGCTTGGACAAGAAAGAGAATGGCTCAGAAACAACAATGATGAGCGCTTTAGTGGCGCTGCGGGCGCCACACAGCCCTCCAGACCTGGTGCTGCACCTCTGCCTGCCCGGCGCTGCTCGTGTGGATTGTACAGATGTCACCGCCACAACCAGCTCTCAATGGTGCTGATCTTCGCAGATAAGTTTATAGCGTTCAGGTCAATGTTTAAAGGCTTCTGCACCTCATAGTTGATATTTACTTTGTAATGGTACTCAGTATCCATGTTTACTTGGTGCTGAATTTCAGGGTACATGTTTACTTGGGACAGAAACTTGGGGCCCATGTTTACCTGGCACTTGAACTTGGGGCTCATGTTTACCTGGCACTGGAACTTGGGGCTCATGTTTACTGTTTATTTGGTACTGGAACTTAGGGCCCATGTTTACTTGGTACTGGAACTTGGGGCCCATGTTTACTTGGTACTGGAACTTGGGGCCCATTTTTACTTGATACTGAAACTTAGAGCCCCATGTTTACTTGATACTGGAACTTGGGGCTCATGTTTACTCCGCACTGTAATTCAGGGTCCAGGTTTATTGGTTATCGGAGCTCAGGGTCCAGGTTTCCTTGCTAATAAGACTCAGGGCCCTTGGTTGCCTGCTAATGGAACTTAGGGTGCTTGTTTACTAGTTTATGGGACTCAGGGTCCTTGTTTACTTGTTAATGGACTCAGATTCCTTGTTTACTTGTTATGGACTCAGGGTCCTTGTTTACTTGTTAATGGACTCAGGGTCCTTGTTTACTTGTTAATAGACTCAGGGTCCTTGTATATTTGTTAATGGACTCAGGGTCCTTGTTCACTTGCTAATGTGAGGCATAGTCCTTGTTTGCTTGGTGACGCAGCTCATCGTCTTTGCTTTCGCAGACGTTCAAGCAAACTCAACCGGAGGGAATAACACAGCATAGAACAGCCCTGCATGTCGCAGCACAGCCACAGACGTATAAAAATATTATTTTGAAAATAAAGCTCAAATTTAAGTGAAGTTCAGAGTAAGATATATGTAAAGAAGCAGAAGCTTAGAAAGCACGCCTTAATGTGCTTAACGTGTTCATGTATTGTGATGTCATGCTGGGGAAGTTCCCACAGCATGCCAGTTCTCACAGCACGCCAGTTCTTACAGCACCCCAGTTCTCACAGCACCCCAGTTCTCACAGCACCCCAGTTCTCATAGCACCCCAGTTCTCACAGCATCCCAGTTCTCACAGCACGCCAGTTCTCACAGCATCCCAGTTTTCACAGCACGCCAGTTCCCACAGCATTCCAGTTCTTCATCATTAAAGGCTGATTTATGAGGCATTCTGATACATGCTTCGTTAATCGTCTTATTATGCTATTAATGTGCAAACATGCAGAACTTCAGAGTCACAGTTGTGATTCAATTAGACTAGCGCGCAAACGGCGAGAGCGTCAGAGTTACAATTGAATAGCTCCGAATGGCCCAGCGAATGAGGAATGAGGGGTGGTCGGTATAGATTTCTGACAATTATTTTCAAAGGATTTGCCAATTTTGTGTGATTATCAAGAGGCAGCGCTCCCGGGGCCAGCTGGAAGCTATTGACACTCCTACAGTAGAACGTGAGCACGGGTCTCATTCACGGCTCTTGGCGCTGAACTTGTGCTCGTTTTGACGCGCGCGCAGCGTCCCTGAGGCGCAATATTGAGCTAGAGCGTCACCTTTCATTCGCATCACGCCCCGCTTTGTAAATAAATCATCCTGTGATGAGGAGTACGAATTTTTAAGGAATGGAGCTGTCCCCGTCCAGTGATGAGGGCTTAGTGTGCCATATTTGTGACGCTATAACAGGGTCACAGCATGGCTGCTTGGGTGCGAAGGTACTGAGCCGCTGGGACATTGGATTACTGGAATGATGGAGTGTTGGATTGCTGGACTACTGGATTACTTGTGTGCTGGGCTGCTGGACAGCTCAGGACAGCAAAGCTCGCCTCACACTACTCTAGAGATCGTGTACTGCCATCGCGGTCACACTTCGCTCACGACAGCGCATTGAGCATCCTAGCTTGAATGCTATATGTTATAATTCTCAAGCTCTCTTGTACATACACTGTGCATTAACGAAAGATTTTTGTAAATTTTTAGCAAATTATACGATTATACAGGGTGCTAGGGAAAAAGAAGTACAAAATTTTACACTTCCCAGACGGTTGCAAAACTAAACACTATTGCCTCTATGAAAATTAGCTGAAAAAAGTTTGATTATGAGATATTTGATAAAAACGTTTAGACCGGTGAGTTCTAGATTGTTTCAGATCACGTAGCAAGGTAACTTCATACGATTGCAACCTATTTGTTGCTGTTTATTCTTTTACTTTGACACGGTGCTGGCAACATGAACTGCTAAAGAAACGCAGATATGGCACACGTGCACCTTGCTTATGGTGCTGCTTATGGTAACGTCAGACAGGCGGCCGGGCTATACCATGCAAGAGCGTTTCCAAACTGTTACATGCCTGGCCATAGATTGCTTTCAAATTTACACCAAGGGCTACTTGATAACAGAAGTTTTAAAATAAACCTAAGAGATTCGGGTCGTCTGAGGTGAGTAGATGTTGAGGAAGAATTTGTAGATTAATTTTCATCGTAATCCAAAGGCTAGCATGCGCGATATCACAAGATATCACAAGTGCATCGATGTGAGTGGTGGAAACTTTGAACAATTTCTGTAATGTAAATGAATAAATTAATGATATGTGAGCAATTGTTTTCAAATTTCCTCCTTTCAAACATTAAACGGCTAATATCTAAAAACAACAGTTTTTATCATAATGCTTCACAAAGACCAAAACGTTTAGTTTAGATGAAAGTGTTTGGTTTACTTCTTTCTGGTAGGTGTGAAATTTTGCACCTCTTTTCCGTAACACCCCGCATGAAGACTCTTCAAGGTAAAAATCATCAAGCAGACTACGGAATCTGATTACTCGTTCAATATTTTACTGGTCCAAATGAATGCAAAATCGAATACCTTTAGAGCACAAAACATTCGTAACAGATTTATGAGAAAGATATTTTGGTGTTGAATTAAGAACAGTCCCTTGATTGAAATGTGCACACGAATTTCCGGAGAGTTTTGTATAAATAAATCCCACACCGATGTAAGTTGTCCGAGCCGCCGCCATGGCGACAGTCTGTGCTCGGCGCCCTTGCTTCTGACAGTTTAATGCATTTTAATATCTTCAGGGACACATTTTAATATCGCTAGCGGCAGCAGGCTATCTTGTTCCAAGGTGTTCCCGGGACATCAACGAAATTAAAAATGTCCATCATGCAATGAAAACAGTGCAACTCAGACGTCACAGCTCCATAGCGGGCGAGTTGCTTTCTTCCTTTGCACACCGGATAGAGATTTTGTAACTGTTCTGTTATCGCTAGACGTACCGCACCAATGCCATGCAGTCAAGCTGATTAGATAAGAGCGATTGGGTAATAAACATACGTATTTAAAATGGTTCTCTGCTATCTTTCGATAAGAAAGGTAAGCAAAACCATTCTGTGTAAAAATGACTTGGTTTAAAATTAGGACTAGTAAGTAAAAAAATGTGGTTTCAAGATTACACATCCTTTACTAATTTCGGAGGTAACAAGGGTACAGACTTCAGCTAAAATTTAGCGCTGCAGTCTCAAACACCACCTTCAGTATCCAAAATGATCAATGAACGTATGAGAACAGCAGAAATTTTTACTCGTAATATGATTCGCCTAAATTATGTATACATACGAAAATAAAAAAAGACTGTCATTCAGATTATTTTTTTAAAGTTAGCGATAAATATAAGACGGAAATTTACAGGAGCGACATTAAAACGGTGTTTTTTTAAATAATGAAAACGAACGAAGTGGTCGGGCTGTAAATACAGCTGGTCATGCCGTGCCGTGCTGCACAGCTGGTCATGCAGTGTCACGCTGTACAGCTAGTCGTGCAGTGCCACGCTGTACAGCTGGTCATGCAGGGCCGTGCTGTACAGCTGGTCGTACAGTGCCACGCTGTACAGCTAATCGTGCAGTGCCGTGCTGTACAGCTGGTCGTACAGTACCACGCTGTACAGCTGGTCGTACAGTACCACGCTGTATAGCTGGTCGTACAGTGCCCCGCTGTACAGCTGGTCGTACAGGGCCACGCAGTACAGCTGGTCATGCAGTGTCACGCTGTACAGCTGGTCGTGCAGTGCCATGCTGCACAGCTGGTCGTGCAGTGCCACGCAGTACAGCTGGTCATGCAGTGCCACGCTGTATAGCTGGTCATGCAGTGCCACGCTGTACAGCTGGTCGTGCAGTGCCACGCAGTACAGCTGGTCGTGCAGTGCCACGCAGTACAGCTGGTTGTACAGTGCCACGCAGTACAGCTGGCCGTACAGTGCCGTGCTGCACAGCAGCTGGCGGGAGAGCAGCGCTGGAGCGGAAGCTGCTGCTAGTGAGCTGCTGCCACTCCCACATGGGGCGTACAAGACTTCTTCAGGTAGAACCTTCGCGTTCAGACGCCCAACAACTGAAATGATATTTGTAAACGACTGGGGAAAAAATTATTATTTATTTGCTAGTTTATTTTGCTGCGAAGATAAAACCAGTTTCCTGTGCACATAAGATGTTGAGATGGACGGAGCAGAAGTTGCGTTTAAAGTTTTTCGAATTGTTCTGAGAACATGGGACATAGAAGAGAACATCGTTGTCAAGAACTATACTTTATATAAATCAAAAGTTCTCACTAAGAGTCAGGAAAGATATAAAGGCAATCATAAGCACAAGAAACATTTAGATAGCGGTCAACTGGCGCAGACGCACTTAGCTCCAATGCCATTAAGAGTTAACAAAGTCAACAGGACACTTGTCTCTACTCGAGCTCAGTCACCAGAACGCCTGCTTCAACACGAGCTAAACAGTCAACAGGACACCTGCCTCAACACGAGCTAATCAGTCAAAAGGACACCTGCCTTAACACGAGCTAATCAGTCAAAAAGACACCTGCCTTAACACGAGCTAATCAGTCTACAGGACACCTGCCTCAACACGAGCTAATCAGTCAACAGGACACCTGCCTCTACACGAGCTACAAGCTAAAAAGTTCGCTCCTTCTTCCACAAGTAAAGCAAGAAAATCATTGATGGTTCCGTTATTCACATTAGTTTTTCTGAAGTTTCTGATCAAAATTAATTATTTATTTCTAAGGAATGAGAAGTAATTCGTTGACAATTTGAAGACACGTAGTTCGTTGTGAGCATTGATTGAGCAGTCAGAAGGGTCGCCTCACTCGGCTGCCTGCCAGATGCCGACTCTACGCTTCCACCTCGCCTGCGCTGGAACGCGCTCGATTCAATTTAACCTAAAGTTTACGTACATCGTGCAGATTCCTTGAATTTGAAAATACCAGTGGTGTAAATCATTATTCATAGTTGTTTATATAACATTTTATAGGTATTGTAGTGAGCATAGGTCAGTCACAGATTAGAAGACGTGAGTGGTTATGTTGTCGAATTATTTATTTCCTGAATTCTGAATTACTATCTTTGCTCACTTATCAGATACTCGTCGTGAGCTTTTGAAACATGAGATAGTGCACCCACGAAGAGAGGGTTCGCTGTCTGACTCCGCTTCACGTCTGCATCAATAAACTGTGATCAAATTGAACATGAACGTTCTTAAAATATTTCTACAACGTTTGATTACATTCTGATCAAATGAAGAATAAATTTCGAGGGAGATAACTTAAACTGAACAATCAGACGACTACCCGACACGATGCTGTGCCCTACAGCATTGCACCTAAATGTGCCTAAAATCGCACTACCGTACTGCGCCCTGCCGTCTCCCTGCCAGTGCAGGCAATGAACTTCAGTGGCCCAATAAAGAGCGAAGCCTAAATTACAAGAGACTAAATTGCACGAACCGTACGTTCAAAATGACTTCATAATTATGTATTTAAAAGTAGGTTTTCTTTCATGACAACTCATTCCTTCAGAGCAGCTGCGGGGGGCAGGCTTGATACCCTTATCTCTCATGGATGCTTCAGTTTAATTTAGGTATGATAATTAACGGCCCCCTCACTCTCAGGATCATCCATGCTGTCATGAAGGACGAGCGATAGCATATAAAACTATAGTGAAAGGCTGCAGACATTACACAACAGCGCTCGATGTAAAAAATACTGCTCACGTTTAAGGAGGTAAAAATAGTCAAAGATACCGAGAAACATAAGCAAAATGAGCATCAAAATTTAAACAACAGTAATGGTAACAGAAACATTTATATTCGTCGTTATAGTGAATTGATGACAAAATTGGACTTATGAGCAAATGTGAAACGAGAGAAGTATTACAGTTTTCGGACCTGAGATACCGTTGGAAAGAAAGGCTGACTGGGGAAGAGTGTCAACACAGTGTCCAACATCTGTTCTACGAAAAAAATACAATGGAAGAGAAAAAACCTATATTTGTTCGTACAAAAGGAAGAAATATCTTTAGTACTTGGTTTCCTACTTTTATGAAGCGTCGTGATACTCGTGTGATGAAAAAGATGAACGAAAGATATCCATTCTGTCGTGAAAGTCCATTGGACTTTTTGCTTGTTTTTGTACTGANCTATACTCTTGCTTGGCATAAGGGACAGCGCACCAACTGCTGACGTATTGCAGCACACGAATTCAATTGTAGGGCAAGCAGGCACTTCAGGCGCCGCAGCTCTAAAATGAGGGTCCTTCGCGCACCAGAGAAGAGGTCGCACCAAGAATTTGTGTCAGCGGTACTCTACAGAGAGGCTGTGGGGCTGAGGACGGGCGAGCTTGTCAGACAGGAGTTCGCACTTCTCGCGCTCCCTCGTGGGACGTACGTCTCATCCGCTAAAAATTCGTTGACCCGCACAAGTGTCCGTCTGTCTCCACTCCAGGTCGCCTTGAGCTCCAGCCCGTCGGCTGAATGGTCCCTCGGTCGAGCTACGCCTCCCTGTGCGCGGAAAAGATTTTTTCCAGTCTTCCAGATTGAGGTAAACCGTGTGTATGGGTCGATGATTACAGAAATACGAAAAACAAAAATAATGAGAGCTGTATAACAATAGGGATATTTTAATTGAACATTGTGCTCATTTCAATGCTTCAGTTAGGATGATTTTTTATTTATTTACCTCCAGTACAAAAATATTTTTCTAATGAAACTTTTCAAGTACTAAATTAGTTAACAATTCCTTCCCATTTCCTCAATTAGCGCAGTTAGTGAATAATTCTTTAAAGATTTGTTAATCCTGCATCGTTGAAATTAGTCAGTCCGATTTGCAAGGCTATGTTCATAATGCTGTTCATCCTTTTAATTTTTCGAACACAGTGAAAGTGCCTTCACGGACATCCTCGCTCGTATCTCTTATTCACATTATAAATGTAGGATGCCCTAGAATTTATTGAACTTACTCGGGTTCACAAATAGCTATGTATAAAACAGTCCATGGTAATGATATGAAAAATCTATGTCTGTGATATCTTTAAATTATGTAACATTTGTTGTAATAAATTGTTTCAATTGTTTCACTTCCTTCAAATGAAAGATTGTATGCAGGCTACAGTCAATTCTAACGTTTCGTAGTTAATTTTTTTTAGCATTTTAATAATAATCTTTCTAAGTTTAGTGAAAGATACAAAAATCATAAAGAAAAATCGCTTCCTGAATTCAGACTACTACTCTCGTTGGTGGTGGGAGCCTGCGCTGTGGAGTGTGGAGATTGTAGAGCGGCGGCCCTAGCGTGTAGAGAAATGCTCCCTCACCTGATGGCGGCACCCTTCTGAATAGTGCAGGGTGGTTTTCCCCCTCCATATTCTTCTTGTTCTCTATACAGAGAGGGTGGGATCACCTCCCCATATCCAAAGCCACCCTCCCTACGAGGGGATGACCTCCCTCCCGACCCACGTCCCACAGGCTGGGTCTTCATTGTGCAGGCCTGCGAGACTGAGGGCGCGGTAATGGTCTTGTGGAGGGGAGGCACCGTGCACCCAATACCAGATATTGCTAGGCACTAATCATAAAATTGATGTGAGAGGGAGCCATTAATTCTGACGAGCTATTGAGATGAGCTCGAGACGCACAACATACGCCACCCAGACATGAACGATCATACAGGTCTGCTTGCAGCTGATCGGAACACGTGCACGAGCACATCTCATCATTGTCCGCTGATTTGTTGGGAGACAATGAGATGGGAGTGCTGCGCTATTTTCTTATCATGCTCATCGAATCCCATCAAAGGTTGACCTAGAAATAACAAGCCAATTGCCGAATTCCTGATGTGCTAGGCATGCCGTGCTTTGCTTCGGGATTTTGCATTTGATTACCTACACAAATTCTGAGCATCTCTGTTCTCTCACAGAGAGACGGAAAGAAATTTCTGTACGAAAAGAAAAACGCGTTTTTAGGGTCAACTTTGTTGCACATTGAAAACGATCGCAAATGCGAGAAGCCTTTCCTGCAGTGAGGCTCGAACCTTCAACGCGCTGTAAGTTTGCCATTGACTGCTCTCAGTTGAATGACTGTTGGTGAAAAACTTCACTGAGTTATCGCACAATCGCATAGTTCACGTGATGCTCGTTTAAATTCAAGACATATTTCATGAGACACAAATTAAGCGCCCTGTTGCGGCACCCTGTTGGAGCGCCCTGTTGGAGCGCCCTCTTAGAGCACCCTGTTGGAGCGCCCTGTTGGAGTGCCCTGTTGGAGCACCCTGTTGGAGTACCCTGTTAGAGTGCCCTGTTGGAGCGCCCTGTTAGAGTACCCTGTTGAAGCGCCCTGTTATAGTATCCTGTTGTAGCGCCCTGTTGGAACTCCCTGTTGGAGCACCCTATTGGAGTAACCTTTTGGAGCAAGTACCCTGTTGAAGCGCCCTGTTGGAGTGCCCTG
>VOMN01026837.1:0-13203 GCA_014899125.1 Orchestia grillus | reverse complement strand
CCCCTCCCCCCCCCTCCTCTCTCACTACGTCAACAGGGGGAGGGGGGGATATAAGCCCCCTGCGTGGACAAGGAGCCCCCACACAACCCCCATTATTCTTGTTATAGAGCCATGAACAACAGCTGTACTCGGGCGACGATTTCTGTTTTGTAGACATCAGCCAGTTGGCTGAGGTGTGGACATCAGCCAGTTGGCCGAGGTGTGGGCATCAGCCAGTTGGCTGAGGTGTGGACATCAGCCAGTTGGCTGAGGTGTGGACATCAGCCAGTTGGCTGAAGTGTGCACCAGAATGCTAGGACCACCAACATTGATTGGATATTCTAATAAGTATCCTACTGGTCGTCCTGTACAATGAACTATTAAGTATTCTGCTGGGTATCTCGCTGAATATTGTTGTAGCTGCTAAATGCCGTACTGGATATCCTACTGGATACCGTACTGGATGCCTTAATAGATGCCACACTGGATATTACGCTGGATATCGCACTGGATACTGTGTCGGATACCGTACTGAATATTTTACTGAATGCCGTACTGGATGCCGTACAAGATACTGTACTGGATAGCATACTGGATACCGTAGTGGGTACCGTACTGGATACCGTAGTGGGTACCGTACTGGGTACCGTACTGGGTACCCGACTGGATACCCCTCAGGATACCCCACGAGATATCCCGCTCCCCAAACCCCGAGACTCTTCCCCCAGCAGTTCCAGCGTTCTTCCAGGAACGCTTCCATTCCCAGGGCTGGAAGTGAGTGTGCGAGACGTCGCTTAACATAGGGTAACGACTGCACCATCACCCCTTAAATTTATGTGATGATTCAATTACTCACCATCGCTTTCGCTACCATCGTCCGTTGTGCCTCTGACGGTGTCGGCCGTTGTCCACAGCACGGTTAATTCTTCACTAACACCGCTAAGCCGTTTCATGGTGATGCTGACATTTCATGGTGATGCTGACATTTCATGGTGATGCTGACATGGCGTTGTCTGTGACCCCATCGCGACGGGAGCGTTTTGCATGAGTGCCATGATTTACTCTGCTGAACTAACACTTAGTTGGCCACTAGCATGGTGTTGGTGATAGCATGTTGTTGGTCAATAATATTTTTTTGGGGCTGGTAACATTTTCCTTGGTCAATAATGTCGTAGTTTATTCGGAATTTATTTTTCCTTCAAAATGTTTTTGTTCAAAATTTCCATGACAAATTATTCAACTCCTACCTCCTGTTTTCCCATCCTTCCTGTGTTCCTTCCCTTACTGTTTTTCTTCCCTACCTGTTTTCTTTCCCCACCTTATTTGCTTCCCTACCTGTTTTGCTTCCTTACCTGTTTTCCTTCCCCTCCTGTTTTCCTTTCCCACCTGTTTTCCTTCCCACCTGTTTTCCTTCCCCACCTGTTTTCCTTCCCCACCTGTTTTGCTTCCCCACCTGTTCTGCTTCCCCACCTGTTCTGCTTCTCCACCTGTTCTGCTTCCCCACCTGTTCTGCTTCCCCACCTGTTTTCCTTCCCCACCTGTATTGCTTCCTACCTGTTTTGCTTCTCCGCCTGTTTTCCCTCCATCAACTGCTTGCGTATTCAACATTTTGGATTTAAGAATGTTCTAAAAAAACACAAATCTTAGCATTTTTTCAATCAAAATCACTCACCAATTTACTCAACCCGCACCCGCGCTCCTCTACACCTGACCCCTTCCCCGCCTGGTTTTATGCCGAAAACGCCGTATTGTTGCCCGCCCCCTCAGCAGCTCAGGGGGCGAGACGTTTTCTGCAACGTCCCCACCAAGGCACAAAATATTCCCTCGTGCGAGTAACTAAGCTTGGCGCCAATTCTCCTTCTTGCATCCCTAAGTTGACATAAATATGCACAGGGGCGAGATTGTGTTACAAATTTTGTCAGGGGGCTCAGGGTTGACATGAAATTGGATTAATTCTGTCATTCTTCTGTTGGATGATCAACCTTACCAGTTACTCACCAGTTCCCGGTAAGTTCTCAATTGCACCATAATCAACGAAATTTAACGGCTCTTTTGTCCGTTCGTTAAGATATTTCATCTGTTCGTACCGCTTACGTACTGTAAATCCGTGACATATCGTCATGAACTGAGATATGGACGCCAAATTGAATTGATTACAATGGAATTAAAAAATTATTGGGTATAGGGTGGCCCCATGCAGACATCCCGTCTGTTCCTGCCCATTTGAACTGGCAGGAAGCAGGTCTTGAGCCCGGCATTAGGTGTGCAGTCTTCATCGTGGGGTCTAAGAAGATTGTGTGCATAAACTTTAGATATTCCTAATTTTTTGTGCTTACGATATTTCATTACTCCGTCCCGTCTGTCAGCCTATTCTAAATGTATTCCTTATTGCAGCGCCTTTATCTATTCTAAACACGTTTACAGCACCTTGTTTTTCTATCGCCTTTATCTGGTGTACTTGAGACGCTGTGTTATTCCTTCACGTCTCTTTATGTAATCTATTTTAGTCGGTATTGGAAATACATAATTTTACTCACATGCAAAATAAATGTATGCGTTTTTCATGGATGATTTGTAGGATGTCAAATTTTTAGGCCTACATAAATTGGATGCATGTGACCCGAGCTGCCGTGGGCCTTCCTTCCTATAACTGATGAATATTCTACAGTTAGCATCACCCTCAAAAATGTAACACTTTTCCTGATTTCTCAAGACCTAGTGTCTGTACAGCCGTAAGTTTTTAATATGTTTATAAGTACGTGAATATGAATATGAAACTCGATTTCCAGGGAAATAGGCGTATGGAATCGATACAACCGGCTAATTTAGCAAAATTTAAGTAAAATTTGAGTCGAAAAAATCACCGTAAATGGAGAAAGTGCTTCCAATGAGAATGGGAAATTTACATAATTTTGGAGGAAGAGGCACATGTATAGAATACCATTTGGTTTTGTATTACCTACTGTTACATAAACAAATAAAAGATCGTAAAATGCTGCACAATATGCAGATACACTAGCGCTTCAACAACCGATGAGGCACTCAAGCATGGGACAACTCGAGATAAGAAACTTTTTTGGCGAAGAAAGTACATCAAATAAATTGATGTACAAATATGGAATTCCACCGATGATAGCCAATAAATTCACAATTATGAGTCTAAATTACAACCGAAATATTTTATTTCTTTGATATGTGAGAGTAATAAATTATTGAACAAATGGCATAATTCTGTAGGTACATCAAAGTTTTTGATTAAGAAAAATTCAACGTCCTTTGTCGTAATGGGCTCGCTCCCACGTATCCCACATAACCCTTTTGTATCTCAAGTATTATCTGAAACATTACCGAGTGGAACAGCCACTCCACATCTCGACCGCAAGGCCCAGTCTTGTCTATCTTTTCTAGAACGCCAGTATTTCATGTTACTGGATCCGCCATCTTGACAGTCGCCACCTCATTTCTGGATCCGCCATCTTAGCAGTCGCCACCTCATTGCAGAATCCGCCATCTTGGCAGTCACCACCTCATTTCTGAATCCACCATCTTGGCAGTCGCCACCTCCAAGTATGAGGAGTGCCTGAGGATACCACACAATGAATTCATGATTGTTAACTCTGATGCCTATGCTCTAAGCTAATGTACAGTGCTATGTAAAAGTTAACAATGTACCACTGAAAAATGATATTTTATGTACTTATAATCATCAGAGATGAATGAAACCTTTACTGCTCACATAAAATATATTTAAACAATAATGGAATCAATCAGAAAAGTGAAGTACAATAATTAAGTTATTTGATAAAAAATATCAAAATTAGAAGCGCAAAAGATTACAACACGTTTCAAATTTTAGTATTTTTACATACATATTGTGCAAGGTAACATTAGTTGTACATTTTTAAGTTTCCAGAATGTCCTGGATTACGCTGTAGGAGTAGGCACCTAATGAAGGCCCGAGGACAAATATTGCATCATTCTTTATCTGAGAAGCGGCGTGTAAACATTCACGCCATGGGGAAGCAAAAACGAATTGATCAAGATCTTCGAAAACGTATTGTAAGTCTTCATGACAGTGGGTTTGGTTAATGAAAAATATCTAAACAGTTAATGGCTCCATTAAGTTCAGTTGGAACGATATTTCATCGCTGGAAATCTTATAAGATCTTATCGTTCTCGTAAGATAACCGAGCGTAAATGAGGATTATGAATAAGGAAGGTCAGTAATTTACCCAAAGTCCCTTTTAAGGAACTCCAGAGAGATTTAGAGAGAACAAATGTTAAAGTTATCATAATAATAAGGCCACAATTAGTCGATCACTTCGTCGTCACACGTATTCTCGAGATCTGCAAGGTAAACTCCTTTTCTCAAAACAGGTTAATGGTGGACTGAAATTTGTGAAGGAGTATGTAAATAAGTTTGCAGAGTATTGGAATAACGCACTTTGGTCGGATGAGACAAAATCAAAATTGTTTGGCAGGTTTGCAAAGCTGAAAGTTTGGAGAAAACAAGGTACTGAATACTTATGAAAATACACAATTCCAACTGTAAAATTTGGAGGTGGCTCAATCATGATCTAAGGTTGTTTTACGGTCGTTAAAGGGATTGGAAAAAATTGAAATAATTAGAGGAAGGACGAATGGAGCACATTACAGGTGTATCTTGGAGAGACATTTCAGGGCAAGTGTGCATTTGCTGAAGTTGAAACTAGATTAGATCTTTCCGACATTACGAAGATCTAAAACATACAGCAAATTCACACACAATTCATTCACTTCTAATGGAGTAAATATTCTAAAATGGCCTCGTCAATCTCTAGATCTTAACTTTGTAGAAAATTTCTGGAGAGAATTGAAATTGAGAATCTATAAAACAGCACCGTTGAACCTGACTGAATTGAAGAAAGTTTACGTCGAAGAATGGAATAATATTACCTCAAACACATGTAGGATGTTCGGAGGAGGCTATTCTGAGCGTGTGCATGCTGCAGTTACCTACAAGAGTTTTGCAACGAAATATTAAAGAATTAAATAAATATGTTTTAAGATTTTGCTTCCCTAATTTCTGTATTTTTCGTATTAAACGTTTTTCTGATTTTTTCCATTGTTGTTGAAATCTATGTCCTGTGAGTAGGAAAGTTTCTTGTACCTATGATGAACATAAATTCATTTAATGGTATTTTTAACGGTGTATTGTAAACTTTTGCGAGGCAGTATATGCGTGATTTTCATGAGAAAATAATTTGTACGTAACAAAATAGCGTCTCCATACATACGAAACTTTGATAATTTTGAACTCTTCACTGCACGTAAATCACGACCTTACCCTACAACAACACGAGCTGGACTGGCGGTCTTTATCCTACACCACTTCGGACGCTTTCTACACGGGTGCAGCTCCTGCAAGTCCAGATACTGCACCCCCTTCTCTGTGCATTGTCAGAACCTTTGTAAACTGTTCTTACGTGCGACTATCGTGGAAAATTCCAAAGAACAAGACGCTGTGCAAGAGGTGTTATGCCTTGTCATTCGAAAGTCAACGCCACAATGGGAAAGATACAAGAGCTCAGAGTTGATTCGAAGTAGAAGATTGTTGGTTTTCATAATTTAGGAGATATTTCTAAGTCTTTCGTCATCCCGAAGCTTACAGTGGAATCTGTCATAAGAAAATTTATAAGTTTGGGACCTTGGAGACTACGTGGACGTGGAAGGAAACAGAAGCTGACATTGAGAACTGTAAGGAAGTCGTGTCTTGAAGTCGGTATTACCAAGGCGTTGGATACGAGGATTACCTTCACGAGTACTCGCAAATAACAGCCTTATCAGAACAAAAATGAACTTTATGGTCATCGACCTCAACGAACTCACCATTATAAATCATGTCATATTTCTGCTCGATTAAACTTCGCTAAAATTCACTTGAACAAAGAATATCGCTTCTTGAAACGAGTGTTATGAAGTGATGAAATGAAAATCAAGCCTTTCAGCCACAATGATGTCAATAATATTTGACATGAGAAAGACCGACAGAGTCAACGGTTAGGTAAAGAGGTAGATCTATAATGTCGCGGGTACTTTTCTCCAACTAGCACTGTAAAATTAATTCCGAAGAAAGAAATCATGATATCTAATAATTCATTCAATATTTTGTATAAAAACTTAAAGTTTTCTGCGCAAAGTTTGGTTTAGGCCGACGAATAACCTCCCAACAAGATAATGACCCCAAATGCGCCTCTAAATACACGATTGCATGGCTTCAAGAACAAAAAGTAGCAGGTTCATCTTTGAGTCCTGATTGGAATTCGATCAAAAATTCACGGCGCAAATTGAAAGTTAGGATGAATCGTCAGGGTTTGTCAGGGATAAATGGTCATAGTTCGAAATACGTCAGGAATTAGAACGAGCAGCCAATAAAAAATGGAAGTACATCCCGTCGGCAACTTGCTCGAATCTCATCAAAAACTATAGAAGAAGACTGCTGGAAGTTATGAACATGAAATGTCGCAGCATTGATTACTGATAATGGAACTCTTTTGTACTGTTTGTACACATTTTCACAAAGTACGAAAAAAGAATAATTTTGACTTCCTAAGAATTGCGAAATTTACTTTTAATATGAAATCCATATAAAATGTTCTTACAATGGATTTTTCCTTTTCACTTATGTATAAGCATATAAGAATTTAGGATTGTACAAACACGAGATTTTGAAAAGTTAGTGAAAGCTTCGAATATATTAAAGGGTGTACGGATAATTTTCTCTCTAATTATAAATGTGTTCATCATAAAAAATTTCTAAATGAAGTTCTGGAATTTACTAGAACATTTTCAATTTCATCAGAATGCAATTTTTCTCTTCTAAAATCTTTTGAGTTCATCGTGCACCCGGGCATGAGACACAAGTCAAATTTATTACACATGAGTTGACATTCCACTTCAATACTTCATTCGTTAACAAAATTTTTAAAATCATCAAAATAATATTCTTCAAATGCTAAACCTGTTAATTTTATGATAGTACAATTATTCAATCATTAAAAATTAAATTCTCGAACTAATTTAGAGAACTTACATATTAATCGTGACCAATTCCTTAATGCATTGTAATTGAGTATTTAAATTCATCATTATGAAATTCACAGGATTCCTTTATCAGACTAAAGTACCGACGTAATGCACTGATCGAATTTTGCTACGCACGTATTTTGTGTTTACAAATATATTTTTCTATTCACATATTGCACGGTTTTCTCATGCAATTCCGGTGCATCATCTTGCTACATTCATCTAACGTTTCAGAAACATTGCACATTTTTCCAACACGAAATTTCCCATCCCTCACAGATAATTTTTATCCCAGGTTAAGGTTGCATCACCAACATGACTCCAGACTTTCAGTGAGGCTAAACTGGCAATAAAACGCTTTTTCGATGCTGTAATCCGGGTTGTAAGTGCCAATCACTGAACAATTTCTGTTTTCACAGGCTCTTCAAGCTTCCGGACGAGAAGAGAAGCCCGGACCGGCCGCTCCCGGACTTGTGACTCCGGCTCTACCGACGTCATCCGCACCTCCAGGCGACCGTGGTGCTGTGGCGGGTGTTGGAGACGACAGGAACCAGAACCACGACAGATTTGCAGGCCAGGTTACAGAAAGTGGAAGTTCTGGCATTAGCAGCAGACATGATGGTAGTGGCAGTGACACTAGTGTAACGAATAAAGAGGGTGATGAAGGTGCTGATAATCGTGTTGTTGGTGATAGCACAGGACAGAATAGTGATGCTATTGGACACCGTGAAGAAGAAACTACAGAATCCACTTTCAACCAATTAGATTTTGATGAAGATTCTGTCAACGGTCGAGGAAGTAAAATGATTTACCTCACTCCACATGGTGAAGATCTACCGTTGGATTTAGAGCCAGAAGAAGATAAGGGAGAGCACAAGGACTCAACTGATACTGGAGCGTCGACTGCTCTTCAAAGGACATCGACCGAAGGATCTAACTCTGATGACAACCTAACTCGGGACACCGGCGCTATGTCGTCGAACCAATCTAATTTGACCTCGTACGTCGTGCAGGGCTTTGAACTGAACAAAAACGGCCCCGATGGGACGGGAAACAGCGATGCTGCAGACGATGATGAAGGCTTCATTAAGCTTCAGACAATTCTACAGGCTGCCGAAAGAAGCATCCTGGATTTCCAGAACGACATCCAAGTCTCGAACGTCTACGCCGGGCTCAGGAAAGTGTCCGACGGCGACGGTCGCACTTCTTGGTTGCGACCCAACGGTAAATTCGAGACGGGCTTCTGGGACGATTGGGGCGTACATCCTGAAAATAAATCGGCTTTCATCCGTGTGCCTTACAAAGGAAAGTTACGTAAAACTCTCTGGACTCCCTCCAGTCGAGATAAAAAGCCCAGAATTTTTTCGTCTTCCCGTCTTTCAAAGAGCGATAGAGAAGAGCGTAGCAGGGCACCCGAATCGGCTAAAGCGCCACTGAAGAAGCACAAACAAAGTCAGCACGTTGAAGATACCAGTGAAAAAGACGTTTTCTCGAGAGAATAAAATGTATTTTGTGTTGGTTAAAGGTATCTAGAGCGAATGAAAAGAGTCGTGGTAATATAGTGTACAGATGAACTAGTCGGTAAGCAAACTAGGCAGAATTTGTGGACTCGCAAACCAGTAGCTGGATGAATGGTGCTCTTAGTTTAATTAGGCCTGTAAGCCCTAGCTGCCGGCGGTAGGCCTCGAAATGGCTCCTCTCGCTAGGAAATTCCTCAATTTTTTAGAAATTTTTGTTCGATGTTAGTTGTTTTGTTGATCTCTTACGCAGAGAGGTGCAGTTTTTTGTGGTAGTTAAATTCTTTGCTGAGTGACTGATCATCTCTTGCGAGAAGTTTTGTTCCAGGGTAGTTGTGTTTTGAGTGAAGGTTTTTGGCTTAAATGAATTATTAACTTTGCGTTTGTGCCAAGGAAGCTGCTCACTTAATTAATCTGACATAAGGATATTCCAAGCGCCACTAAACTTTAAAGTAGATAGCAATGCCCCGTTATCTAGGCGATTTTAGCAGTGCAGCTTCATCTAGGCGATGTGGAAGCTCGGAATCTTGTCGCCCCAGTTAGGAAGAGGAACTCGGCTTCTCAATATCTACGTGCGATAATGAGCAATTACTGGACGCAATGACGTCAGAAGATAGGATATTTTCACGCAATTTTTCTGACCGCTCGCTCACGGAAAGAAAAAAAAGCTAACCACATATATAGTTGACGTAGTCGATGCCGATCGCATCATTAATTCAGGCGAGTTGTTTTTCATGATGAAGCTCTGAATCAGAGCGTGATAGCTTTTGCGTACGTTTTCCTAGTACATGATGGAATGTGACCCTATTTTCCACAGACAGACTCATGTTAGAAGAAAGTGAGGGCAGACCCGGCCTAGTGGCCTCACTTTTGACCCCGGCATTATTCGGTGGCCTCCTGACACCCACCACTCGCTTTCATAGCCACGTGTGCTCAAGGAACTTTGTACTTCAGTAACAGTATTTTTTGTAAGGGTATAACCCCACTTCATTTGTTTTAGTGTCGTAGTCAAGGCCACCATCTGCTCAACTAAGCATGTTTAGATATGTTTGCGTGAAGTAGTCATTTTTGATACGCCTCTGCTTTTGTCTTCGGTCGAACGAGACCGCTAGTCTGTTTGAACTACCTCTTGTGTTTAAAGCTCCAGCTGTGACAAACCCTGCCGTCAAACACTGCTGTCAAACACTGCTCTGTCAAACACTGCCATTGACTAGAACCTTGTGCACGTCGTGTGTCTTACGTGTGTGTAGTGTTCCGATGCACGTACGATTTCTTGTGCGTGGTGTTGGTGCTTCCAAATTTGAACGCTAACGAGTCGTGCTTTAGAGTGACAAGAAATCATATCGTAGTTAGTGTGCAGGCGAATTTTTGCTTCTCACAAAAAACAAAAGCAGAAAAAAAAACAGTCGAGAGTCAGTGTGATACATGTAGGCTTCACTCCCCCTGTTGCCGTCACCGTTAGGGGTACTGTCAACATGCTGTACTGCCATGCTGCTGTCAACATGCTGGTAGCAATGCGGGCTGTCAACGCGTTGAGGTTTACTTACTATGTACACATGTAGATACGTTATGGGGCACGTATGTTAGTAGAATATCAAAGGACTCATGAATTGCCGGCAAAAATAAGAGATTCAAAGCGGAATTGCAATGCCGTAAAGCTTTTGAAGTATTTTGAGCGGTGGCACGACTGCTTGCGATGTCTAATTTAGTAGGCTTGAGTTAGTAGCAAAATGAACATCGGATGTTCGCTTAAAATAATGAAACCCGCTCGTACGTACGTACTTGAGAAGAGTACGGTATTTTGCGCAAGGCGCTCATTGGCTCAAGTCTTACGGTGACAAGCAATTGCGTTGTATGAATATTGCCTCTAAAAGTTATTTGAAGCTGTAGTTGATGTCGTTGACGATTGTTAACAACCACTAAAGCTGTTGTTCTTGTTTTTATTGATGTTGTTGTTAGTTCCAGTAGTTGAAAGGGATAATTTCTCATTTTGCTCGAAAGCATTCTAACTTTGGTTCAAGAAACTGCGAAGCTTTCATTTCGAGTTGTTTAATTCGAGCGCGGCTCAAGTATAGGGGAATTGTGCTGACAAAAGCGGCCATCTTCCCCGCAGTTCCGGCAGAAATTCTCGTGTTCACCCAACCCTCCAGATGTGCACCTCGTGTCGGTAGTACGTCAGTGTGGCCGAGGGGTAATTAATAGTGTAAATATTCGGCTTAACTTTAGGTACGATAACTAATTGACGACTACTTCTGTATGTTCTCCCCTGTTTCTGCAGCTGCAGAAGTTGCAGGAAATGTGTGTGAGGATAATGTTGCAGGAAATGTGAGTGAGGATATTGTTGCAGGAAATGTGTGTGAGNGGATATTGTTGCAAGAAATGTATGTGAGGATATTATTGTAGGAAATTTGTGTGAGGATATTGTTGCAGCAAATGTGTGCACGATGTGCGACTTCTTTGTATTGCTGGAGTTCGTGTTTGTGCTAGTGTATTTTTGACCGTTTTCTGTATGTGTTTTATTGTGTAGGTGTATGAGTTTATACATTTTTTGGTATGTGTTGTGAGTGTTGGTGAGTTTGTGTTTGTGAGTTTAGTGCGTGTGAGTGTGTCAGTGCATGCTTGCGTTTGTGAGTATGTGTTTGTTAGCGAACGTGTTCTTATTTTTTAAATGTTTGTGAGTGTGTTTGGTGAGTGAATGCGGGCGCGCGTGTGCGTCTGTTTGTATGCGTGTGTGACACTGGGAAAGAAATCCCATACAGCGCTGTCCCATGTGCGTTCACGAACACATACATGTACGTGCGCATGTATTCAGAAGAAGTACGTACTGCGTACCTGCAATACACGCGGAGATGAGCTCAGGGGCCGTTTCTTTGTCCTTACTACTGATGCGTGTTGTCTGCACGTATTGTCTGCACGTGTTGTTTGCACGTGTTGTCTGCACGTGTTGTCTGCACGTGTTGTCTGCACGTGTTGTCTGCTCGTGTTGTCTGCACGACATGGTTTTTCCGCCTACGCAGTTTGGAAAGTGATCTGAACGTATTTAATTTATTTGTTCAAGCGTACGTTCACCTGTTCTTCGTGGTGGTGTTCACCGGCAACGTGTTCACCCACCTGGATTGTGTTCACCAGCACCGCGTTCACCATGGGGGCAGGGCTTGTGAACGTCTCATTACCGTAGCTGCCACCGAATGCCATCAGGATTGCCACGAAGTGCCACCAGAGGTGCAACCAGGTGCAGGGTGTCCGCTAAAAGGTAGCCAATTTACGAACGCTGTATTTTGTAAAATATTGATGCTAAAAGACTGAAATAGGTTTCATCTAAAAGAACAGGGCTTAAGGTATCATACGTATTATGTAATCAACATACAGGTACGTCCATCTGTAGAACTTCAATTTCATTCTTGGTTTATTAGCTCCAAGAATGGCTCAATTACAGTCACACAGAGACAGTTGGTCGTGGAAGAAATGACTGAACACGGACCCGTAATCGCTGCAATGCGTCGATATAAGACATGGAACGCGATTACCTAAAGGAAGAGTTCAAACCCATTACGCTGAGTGGAATGTTCACGGCACAGTGTATCATTTAAATAAATGAAATTCAGACCATACGGAAACAGCCAGGACATGGAAAAGAATTAAAGTGGTAAGGATTTTAATTAACGATTATAAAACGAGTCAGTGAGAAAATTCTACGCTGAGACACAGGTAAAGGAAACTACTGATCATTTTATTCTCAAAAAAGAACTTTATTTAAAACCATTTTGAATGCAAAGCCATCAAGAGATCTTACCGCATGATAAAGATCGGTTGTTCGTATAGATAAGTGTATTGAGTCTAGTGGTGGTCATGTAGAATGTTAAATTTTTAATAAAATAAAACTTTAAATCTCTTCCTTTCCAATGAAATCTATTTTAGCCTTTTAGCACGAGTGTATTACGAACTACAGCATTTTTAAATCGGCGTCTTTTTCAGCCGATTTAATAATCTCAGTTCCACAAGAGTTGCCACCACAGTTGTCATCAGATGCCCCCAAAGTTGCCATCAGATGCCTCCAAAATTGCCACCAGAGCCGTCACTTGAAGCTATTGCCAAGTGCCACCAGATGCCTTCAAAGTTGACATCAGGTGCCACCAGAGACGTCACTTGAGCTGTCACCAGATGCCACCAGAGTCGTAATAAAGTGTCATCACATTTGCCATAAGGTGCCACCACATTTGTCACCAGGTGCCATCAGAGCTGTCACTTGATCTACCATCAGGGCCACCAGAGTGACGATAAGAGGCACTATTATAACTGCCACCAGAGCTGCCACCGGAGCTGCTATCAGATGCCACCAAAGTTGCTATCAGTTGACTACAGAGGTGCCCTCAGCTGCCAGCTGAGCTACTATCAAAGCTGCCACAGTATCTACCACCACAGTTGTTACTGCAGTTGCCACAACAGCTGTCAGCGCAGGGTACACACTGGTGCCACCATAGCTGCCCCACGAAATGCCGCTAGAGCTCCTCCTAGCTGCTGCCAGAGCTGCTGCTAGAGCTTCCCCTAGGTGTTGCCATGAGGTACCACTAGGTGCTGCCGCGAGGTGCCACCAGAGCTGCTGCCGCGAGGTGCCACCAGAGCTGCTGCCGCGAGGTGCCAC
>VOMN01026834.1:0-22545 GCA_014899125.1 Orchestia grillus | reverse complement strand
TCTGCGCGACCTGACTGCCCGGCTAGATGCTACCGATAGAAAAACGTAGGATACTGGCTTGAGCACGAAACCGAGTATAAATGAAGTGAGTCACGTATTATCCGCAGCATTGAATAATATACACTAGGTTGCAGTAACTTAGTTTTGCTATTGTATTTTCTAAAAAACTTCTCCTTACACAATGACCATCACGTTTGTTTTAAAAGTACAAGATTTGATATCAACTCACAAATGGTAAAAGAAAAGAAACTTGAAAGTATTCCTTCAGTACTCATTCAATTTGAATTTTCGTTAATTCATAGTAGCCTACATACACACCACGGTCCCTTCAACCCACCACACCCTGGAGTAACTCTTAAGTCACACGTAAGTCTAAGTTTTACATTGCTTCAACATTATTTTGCCGCATTTACGCACATTTTTCAACATCTGGAGACAAAACTGATCTGTTTCAAACACCCGTTACATTTACCCCACTCATGCTTTTTTTTTCCATTCAAACATTTATTAAAACGTGCTTGCCCGAAGCCAAGAATGAAGTTAATTCACCCCTATAATTCAATTCAGGCCGTGAAGGGTTACGGGTGGCGACAAGAACTCCCTTTCCTCTCCTGCTATCCCATCATTTTGCCCCCACAGGTCCTGCCGACGCCGCCCACTGCGGGCGGCCACCTGCGCGACGGCAATATTCATTTCTGTTCGCCACCACGCCGCCTCCGGCCTCCCTGATTTCATTTCTCAATAGAATTTGCAGCAAATTTTAGGCGAATTTCTGCATTCGCGTCAGCGGCGATGCGAGCTGCCTCGGTGCGCTCACTGTGAGAGTTGCTGACTGTAAGGGCAGCTGACTGAGGGCAGCTGACAGTGCTGACTGTAAGAGCAGCTGACTGTGCTGACTGTAAGAGCAGCTCACTGTGATTGCTGTAAAAGTAGCTGACTGTGATGGCAGCTGACAATGCAGACCGTAAGGGCAGCTGACTGTGCTGACTGTGAAGGTAGCTGAATGAGTACCAATCCCGACAGAATAAATGTCAGCATGGCGTAGTTAGCACAAATGAGCAAGACGTGGTCAGGATCGAATTGTCAGCACGAATCGGTCAGTATCAATATGCAGGGTGCGTAATGTATCAGAGGACACTTATATTTTTGTAATTTAAACTAACCCGATGACAATTAATGTATTCTTTATTTCAAAAGATCCCATGGCAGATACTACTATAACCAATGAAATGAAAAGACACGCTGTAATATTGACTATAAAAGCAAAACACAGCAATTTAGAAGTTGCAAGAGTTCTAAGATCGCCAGATGTTTCGTATGCAAAGTTAGAAAGGAGCTGAATGAAAACAATGGAGATGAATTGGCCACGAATAGGGAAAACAGCATTGTCAACGCTCCGACTCACTCAGAACACTCGAGTTTGTCAGAAGACCATGACATGATCGACGAAAATCCTGGGAAGTAAAAGTAACATCTTGTTAAAGATCTTCAAATGTCTGAAGGAACAATAAGGAATGTTTTTCACAAAGACCTCGGATACAAATCATGCGTTCTAAAGCGAGGTCACTTTATTTCGATCGATTAAAAATAAAGAAATGGTTTAATGCGTGCTGCTTCTCTAAAAGTGTGTAAGGTGTCCTCAGCTACCGTACGCACCCTATACATTTATAGTGTTTTAAGATCTGCATAAAATAGTTAGCATAGCATTGTTAGCTTTGAATAGTTAGCACAATATAGTTAGCTTCAAATAGTAAGTTAAAATGATGTAGTCAGCATCAAAGAGTAAGTTAGGATGATGAAGTCAACATCAAAAGTAAGTTAGCATGATGCAGTCAGCATCAACGAGTAAGGTAGCATGATGCAGTCTGCACCAAAGAGTAAGTTAGCGTGATGCAGTCAACATCAAATAAAAAGTTAGTACGATTAGGGTAACATCAAACCAGCCTTCAGCACGAGAAAGCCTCCATAAAAAATTAACAGCAGATAACACAAATGTAGAAAACAGATTTGGTGAGATAATTTTCTATTTCATACCTCCCTAGCCACATGGAATGCGATCCCGAAAGACCAAAAGCAGGCTTGAAAAAAATGTAGAATCTACCAACAGGTGTGTTCCTACACAGAAGTCCCTGCGCATGGAAACAGTAGGTCAAAAAAGTGAAGGAATAAGCGATAGAGAAAAATCAACGAAAGAAGCATGAAAATTAAAAGAAGTAAAGTGAACACGAAAGATGAAGTCCCGAAGGCCTTGTTGGAGCAAAGATAAACTAACAGTCCCCATCGCATACGATAGACAAACCAAACTAACATAACCCTATTGCCTATAGCCTATCCTATACCTCTTGAGAAGTAGAGAGAGTAGAACAGGCTGTGTGGTTTGAAGAAGTAGAATCAGCGTAAGAAACGTTGCAAAAACGATTGACCTCGTTCACTTAGCGTCCTACAATAAGCAAATTATTAGGCATGGTCATTGAGGCACAATCTGCATTTAGCTTCATCATCGCATGACTTAACTTTGTGACACGCTATAACGCCGAGAAAGTGATATGAATTACCTGCGTGCTTAGTGGGAACTAACCTATCCAGCATTAGATGGATCAGTTATCCGCATTTGTGAGCCCCTAGACTTGCCATCGCCGCAGGTCGTTAAAGAGCTCGTCTTCATTTCTAATTTCCGGGGATGAGGCAGCCTGGAGCTTTCAATAACGTATTAACTGTACCGCCTCATTTGGCGTGTATTCAGGCCCTCTCGTCCAAATCCTACATATTGATTCACGGAACGCTTTCATGCTTCTCTCAAATCTGTCGGCTACGATTATGTTGCAGCTCGTTTCGCGCGGCAGTTGTAAATCGCCTTTCACACAATCATTCGCTGTCTGAAGGCAGAGTCAGCTGACATCCAGACATAAGTATCGAATGCTGACTTGGCTCTCTATCCTGAAGTCAGGTCGAAAGTCAAGGGACTGAACAGTTCCTTTCTCGTCGTATGTCGTGAATATTTCCCTCAAACTCCGCGTGTGTCGCATCCAAATTACTTACGAGTTTCGTGCACACTTTGACGGTCGTCCGCACTCGTCAACGAACTGCAAGTCCCTTGAATTGTGACCTGACTCCAAAATAGAAAGCAAAGTTATCATTCAAAATAGAAAGCAAAGTTATCATTCCATGCCCCTCTTTGGGTATCTTCTGCACTGTCTTCAGACATTGACTGATCGTGCGAGGGCCGTTAAGCCGAAAACGGAGAATGTTGGAGTTCCAGAAAGGATCCCTCGTCACGACAGCCAGTTTCCCCAAACGAACGTAACCTGCATGTGTACCACGTATGCTTCGCAACTCAATGAACCACGAGTATATTAGCTACATTTAAGTTACTACACTACACAGCCAAAACGTTCGTAGGTATCATAGGTATCGTTCATAGGTTTCTCGCCTCACCCTAACTCGGCCATCTTTCTAGAAGAAGGTGAATCTAGGTTCATCTGACTGTAGGACATGCTTCCATTGCTCTACAGTCCAGAGTTCGTGTTCTTTTACAAATTGGAGCGGTTTCAATCAATCAGCTTTACTGGCAAACTGTTTCCCGGTAGCGGCCTTACTGTTGAAGCCATTTCCTTCAGTTTCCACACATAGTGCGGAGCAGAAATTTTCTTAAGACAGCTGTTGAACATGCTAGTCAAATCCTAAAACTTTTCCGCCAGTTCACTTTCCATAATCGCTCGAGAAAATACCTGTCGTGAGTATTCAGAATTTTATCTCTGCCATTATTACCTCTGAATGACAGCACTTCACCGTTTTTTCCGCTGAGCTATTGTTTTTTGCAAAGTCGTAAGTCTTATGGCCATCATTTGAGACACTTCTCAGGCGGATTTCTCAGCCCTGTACGAACCCGCCCTTTGCCAAAAACAGAGATTTGTGTTCTAGGCTTTTTCCTACAGGATTATTCAGGCTTGTTGTCGCAAAGAGAATAAATGCGATGCTGACTACTAATAACGCTGAACGCAATTGTTGTTACCATGTTATTTTTCTTTAAATTTGTTACGAATAAAGCTGCAAAAACTTGTTTAATTATATCTACATTTTACCAGGGTTCGACAATTTTTTTTGTCCGAGTAGAGTATTTTATTTTATTTTATATTCTATAGCGTACTGTGTAGTATCATTTATATGCTCCTTTTTATATATTGCATGTATGGTATAGTTTAACAAATAAAAATTATTCAATAGTGATAGCGGCAACAACTCGTAGTCATAGGCACAAGACTTCAAGCTGAAAACGGGAATCATTCTTGTATTTTTAGCGCAAGTGAAATCTTGCTCAATTTTAAACGCATTAAAACAAGATCGCGTCAGTGGCCGAATCTTATTAATGTCTCTCGGGACGAAACGATATAATTCCGAAAATATATCTTCCCTCCGCAGAAGGAATGGCTTTCCAGAATGGAAATCTTTGCAAGTGCACTCGACTTGGGAATTTCCATTCCAAGGGGCTTCCGAATTAATTCAAATCAAATACAGAAACGTGTCAGACTCGCGGGGAAATGGAAAGTTCACTTGAGTGTGTTTTTCATTAGATTTCAATGTTGGAATATCTGCATACGCGCTCTACTTTTATGTGTGTTTTAATTAAAAAGTGACGTTCATAAGCTTGTTTCTATGAGAATCTAACTCCAGTTGGTACGTATTAAGGCTGCACTGTGGCTTTAGGGCTCTAGTACATAGGGTTACGAAGCTCTACCAGATGCGGGGTTGCAGTGGCGTACTGGGGCTGGGCGGCCTACGTAAATTGTAGAGACGACAGAGTAGTAGCGCACGACGACGTAGGCCTACCGAGTTCAAGTAGGGTTGTAAGGGGCTCTGGAACTCTACATTTCTGCATTGAAATAGAAACAAGCTTAGGAACGTCACTTTTTAATTAAAACACATAAAAGCTCAACTATGGTAGAGAAGCTGCTACAAGAATGCCAAACATTTGTGAAGGTTTTTGGTACGAAGCTGGGTTGGAGGGCATAAGAAAGGCTGCATGACTCAACTACAAGGATGTATGACAGAAATGTGAGACTGTATGACAGAAATTTCGGGTTGTGTGACTGAAATGTAGGATTACGTAACTGAAAAACCGAGCTGCATGACTGAAATATTGGGCAGTATAGCTGAAATACATGTTTGAGTGACTGAAATGTAGGGTTGTGTGCCTAAAGCGCATGACTATTTGAAAGAAATAGAGGACTGTATGACTGAAACGCAGGGCTGCGTTACCCAAATACAGGGATGTGTGACTGAAGTGCAGGGATGCGCGATTGAAATACAGGGAATGAAAGAAAATGAGGAGTTGAAAATACAGGTTGATCCAGAAACACAGTAAGAAAATTAAGCCATCGTATTTACGGTGTTACTTGCATGCTTGTAGTATTTGTCGTGCATGAGTAAGTTGTATGTTAGCGCAATAGCAAAACACTATTTATACGTTCGAGTGGTATAGTAGGTACGGTTGTTATACTCAGAAAAGTTTTTTTGTGGTTGGAGCTGTTTTGGGCTGCGTAAGTGTCACGCAGCGCACTAGGGACGACACTCACCCCTCACCCATAATTATGTCGGGAGACATGATCATAAAATGACAGGGATGAATGTGCGAGTGAGGGAAAATTGATCACTAGACGTTATGCACACCGTCATATCGAGCCTTGCTTCCATTCCACCCTCCTCGTGCCTAAGTAATTCCAAAGTCGAGTCAGATCATTTGTACGACCATTACTCTGCCGACCATCAGTCATTCATCCCGACTACAAAGGAGGAGATCAGAGTTTCGTGGCTCACGATCCTGAGCTCGATAGCTTTCAGGAGTTTACCCCTGGTGTCTTCATGGTAATTATTCACATCTCCTGAAGCTATATTCTCCAGGGAATTTCGAGCACCATTTATACAGCTTCAGCGGTTACCTAGTGTACGAGCATTTTTCCTTTAATTCGAGCTTCCATACATCGGAATTACGAAAATATAGAAGTATACAGGCGTATTGCGAGCACAACTCTTAATTCATGCATTCCTATTCTAGTCAGAACTTTATCTGACGTACTCTACTCACTTCATCCCATCTTTACGGTGCATTGCTTAGTAATTAAGAAGTGACACACAGATATCATCACAACACAAAATCCATCAGCAGCTGATGCCAAAACTAATGGCATCAGCGCTACAGCACGCATGCTCAGTTTTCAAGACGTTAATGTTTCGTTTATCGTCACCTTCTCGAGTTTCTGCGTCCTGTCACCGCACCAAACTTGGTAAGGAACACACGCTCTCACAAACTGCTTTTCGAGCTCATGGTCCATGTCTCCGCTCAGGCGCAGATTGCAAATTTATCCGTACACATCGTCACTGAGCTTGAATAACAAATTCACTCGAACCTGGAAAGTGAAGAATATTCCGTTGAAAGTGTAGGCTAGTCCAGTACAGCGACTATTTTTGATCGAAAGCATTTCCGGTGGCAGCCTTATCAACATTTCCTTGAAATATAATTTGGCAAAGAACCCAGAGACCGCACCAAAGGGTTCATGAAAATGAGTAATGCAAAAACAGTGGGTTAATCAGTAGAGTGAGAACAGATTCACTAATAAGAATTATCTGTTCATTATCTGCAGTAGTTCCTGGTAATTTAAGAACTTCTACGTAGTGTCGAGTTACAAGGCAGGGAACGTTAACTCCCATGCAGCGGAAATTGAAATGTTCGGGCCACACGCAGCGCGACGTAGGACGTGTGTAGTAAGGCCTACGTCGGCTTAAAGGAGGAATTGAGCAAAAGGTTCTCGGCGGAGCTGAAATTCGGCTACCTTTATTTGATCCTTTAATTGATGTTGGCTGTACAAAGCGATAACATACTCTGATGGTAAATGAGACTTGTCAAATTCTCATTATTCTCCAACTCTCAGTGATTGAGTGTGGCTGAACTGATTATATCTCATGATAAAAATGTACCAAATTGTTGCAAGGCTCAAAACATAGATGCATGATGGAATATTTGAATTACAGGTGCATTTTATAAAGCAACATAATTTGAACATTAACCATTTCACTCCGAGAATATAGATTCTTTAGAGAAAGGAATTTTATGGGGAAAAACTATTATTACCCGAAAATATATTTGAGATTGCCCTAACAGGCGTCATTTACGGCTCATGCAAACGAGTGTCTACTTACAGTACAAAAATTTGACGCTATCTTAACTCCCTTGTTGAACGAGGGAATTTATTTCGATGCCAAGATAAAATACTTACGTGGAATGTTTGGATGAACAAAATGCTAACCTTGATTAATCATTAAACCAGTGAATTTATGGAAAGAAAGTCTTGTCATAGTCGAACACAAGTTTATTTACAAAAGAAGCAATGGATGTCGATTGGGATGAAGCATTAGGAGGGAAATGACAAAGTCGTGTCCAATGGTTCCTATATTAGAAAATACAGTTAAGAAAATGCTGCTGGTTACCCAAGATTTTCCATTTTAACCCAAAAAGCCTTCCTTAGCAGCTAAAATGTTTTAAACTGTTGCATTTTGCGACAGAGCGACAGCATTGAGCAGCTTGGCCCTAAGGGCACCGTCAGCAGTGAATCGATTCAGAAAACTCCGTTGCCGAAAATGAAGGAGTAAAGAAACTTATTGCTCTAGGTAAAAAAATGACAGTAAATGCGAAGTATTGAATGACTTTTTAGTAATAATGCAATTATGATAACGCGTGGGAAAAGAATCAGATTATTATGTAAGAAAATTTGGAAAAAAGGGACAATATCATTTTATGGTGAACTTTCATTGTGCAAACCTTATTTTATAAGTTAAGCCCATTGTATTTCACTAACAGTTGCAGTGCATACACCGTACACATGCGCCGCACTACACCACTGCGTTCATATCAAGAAAAAAGATGTCAAAGTATTACTTCAGAGAGTAGCCCCATTATGATTATATGAAAGCGTGCCAGGGTTGATTGAAGCAAGTAGGATATTTGCATTGTATTTAAATAGCTTTTCAATGACATACCGCTACCTGCATCAAAAAAGCGACCAATTCAAATAATGCGCATAGTCGGACAAAAGCCCTCTTCAAAACAGGCAAGGGGGCTCCGTAGAGTAGGGTACCAAAGTGAACTTGGAGCCTGCAACTTAAATTGCCTGAGAATATTTTCAAAGAAGTGTCGATAATATAGCGGCACCTGAGAGCAGGTTATGACCATGCCAGCCTTCGCAGGACGTGCACCTAAAATTGAGCACCGAAAGGCAGGCGCTCGCTGCATCTCCGCTGATAGGCCCCTGCAGCCCGAACTTAGAACTGAACCTTGGGGGACAACTTTATTGGGGGATATGTAAGCCGTCAAGATGAAATTCGGGTGTACGTGGAGACTTAGCTCTTGGAAAATTGGATTTGAAAGGCTGTCTCTCAAAATAAAAACACTCGGATGATTTGATTTTGAATTGAGCCCTTTCGCGAAAGAGGCGTTTGAATGCTGTGTTCTAGATCAAAACTCGCGTGAAATGCACTCACTTAACAAATAAATACGACCATGACGCAAACATAGGCACTGGGAAGATACGTGGCAGCTGACTACGCACAAAAATGAGTGGGCTTACAACAGGCACATTTCATGGCCATGCGAGGGCAGGCTGAGTATTTCAGATATTGCTGTTGGATTTGTCAGGACACACTCAAAGAAAATTTAATGCATTCTAGATACACTTTAGTGTGGCAAACGTTTCTCCTAAAACTGACACAAAAGTGTGTCATAGGCCCTATTGTAACATACTTAGCGTAAATTTTATAATAGAAATAATTAAAAAAGGCTATGAGAAATTTCTTATTTCCATAAGATTTTAACAAAAGCTTCAGCTTTCGAGCGTGTACGTCACTCATATTCAGTAAAAAATTCTAGAGAGAAAAACACAAATCTAATGAAAAAAGTTAATACAATATTCTTGAATACTACAAAAGAACAAACTTAGAAATCAACCTGCTACATTAAAAAACTCAACAAGTATTTGAGGTGGGGCCGAGCTGCATGATCATACAGCGACGTAGTGTGCTTGTGAATTAAAATACTTTCCAGTGTCCTTAAATCGGTGGTGGTGGACGAGGCTATTTTTTTTAAATATGCTTTGAATACGGGATGGTTTGTTTCTACAGCGTGATCTCTAATAGTCCTATTAGCTGGTAAAGCTAGAGGCTTTCCAGTGCAATAGGAGATCCCTTTATGCTCATAAACGCGTGCGTGCAGACGACGTTTAGTCTTTCCGCAGTAGGTGGCATCACACTGGCCATACGAGTTCCATGCACAATGCTGCTTTGCAATAGAGTAGGAATGAGATCTTTTACCGGGAAATAAGCTACATTTGTCAATACTACTTAGCGTAAGTCTACGGAGTTTTATACGAAGATTTAAGTTACACTGCTTCCCATTAATTCTGCTGGACTGAAAATGCATGAAAATAAAAATACTGCAGTAGTTTGAATTTATTTAATGGTCGTCGTATCAAAGTAACATCTAGCGTTCGAATGGCTACAGAATACTATAGTTTAAGAATAAAATAAATATTCTATCCTGTACATATACTTCAAAAAGAATGTTTCAGCATGATCCCCTTTTAAGCAAGAATGTGATACCGTAGCACACCAGTCACTAGTGATGCTTCACGCTGGTCCTCACGACTTTCTTTGAAACGATGACGGCGACTTTTGGCGAGAACGATCACTAGTCTTGAGTTACCGGTTGTTACGACGGTCACTACTCACTAGTGCTGGCGATCCTAATCAGCTCACAATTGAAGAGGAAATTCGAGAATATTACATTATACACACAACGATGCCAAATAGCTACCGTATCTTCGCCAAGGGTCCTCTCATATCAGAAAGCCCTGAATTACACTGGAATAACAGACTCATTTGAGTCACATCAGAGCTGTTCGAGATTCTACGGTATCACTCTCAGACCAGGGTATTTAATACTAGGCTGTTTGACTGTACGATCAGGCAGCGGCCATACAATGGGGGCCAGGTCTGCGTACTGTGGCTGTACACCATATTGATTTAGGTGGGCAGGGAAAAGTTGAGCAAGCTGCAAATCCATGAAACTGAAGTTGGCCAAACTTTATTTACTGTACTTCTGTATTGTTTATGGGTGGTGGGCGGGGAAGGATTCAGAATGCTGCTCATTACGTAGCACATGTACATTTTGTACCTCCGTTATGAAGCTTGTTCCTTGGAGAATAATCAAAGCTCATGGTAAACAAATCACAAACACAGAATTAAATGTTCCTAATAAGATAATTCATTGTGAAAAATTGAGGAAGAACGTAATTTTACTCCACCGTGTTTAAAAATCTTTTAGCCACATTCGCATCTGCCTACAACCCAATATTTATTCAGTTTATACATTTTCATACCTTTCAGGTACTGACACAGATCGCTCTTTCCTTAGCGTGCTTCATTTTATTGAATATTTTCATAACCGTGGTAGGAGCTTCAATGGCATCTGTCAAACCTTGTATCGCTGCGGTGGAAAAAATCTTCAGTTCAGAATGGAAGACTTTTGGTTGCAAGAATCGAAGCAGGTGTAACGCGTGAGCCAGACCGCCTCCCACGCAGCTCGCTTCCTCTCTTGCTGCCTGCGCCTCCCACGGGCCGCTGGCCGGTCAGTGGGTAGAGGAAGACGATCATCTGTGACGGCACCTGGAGGGAAAAGTATTCAAAATTTGCAAGCTCTTGCAAGCATTTTTTAATATTTCAAGGTAATCTTTACTAACGAAAATGCAAGTATTTTGGTCATTGATGTGCACTACGCTTACGACTCTAAAATAATTAAATAAGTATGGAAATCACATCAATTAGGAATTGGAATGAATACTTTCAAAGTATCTCATACTTAAAATGGAATTCTTACTTTCTTTCTCATCTGTACTTAGTGAGGAATTCATCTCATACAGAGTAGGAAAGATTCCAAAAATATCGTTACACATGCCAAATGAGCTCACATTGGGGTGGCTACGTCAATCCAATGGCGCACGTAAGGCTGTTGTTGTGGGAGTTACAACAACATGAAACTTTTGATCACGATTGAAATAATACATCGAGAATTTTACACTAAAAGAGCAAAATAATCACGTCTACATATTGATCCTGGTTAATTTAGTAATTTTGTATCTATCGGTTATAAATTATAATGCACATGTTCACCTATGATAACTAAATACCTTATCCATAGTGGTGAAACTCCTTACAGAAATTTTCATCCACATTTTAGATGTGTTATTACCTGCATAGAATACAAAGCTCGGGTAGACTCCCTTTGGGAGCAGAGCTTAAGCTTAACGTTGCGTCCCACAGCTCTAGCTCTCTCGTACCCTGCCGGTCGTACTCAACACGATCCTTTCTACAGTATATCTCAAGGGTTACAGGCCTTGTTAGAAAGTTTAATACCACAACTCTTACACAACAGATGAACATGCGGTCTTGGCCATGATCAAAAGTGTTCACGGATGAATTGCACTTCCTTGATAATTAATTTCAACAATGATCATCAAAAAGAAGTTTTCTCACAGATTTGAGTACGTTTGTTCCGACCTGTAAAGCTGAATGAAGCTGTGAATAAAACCGTAAATAAAACCTGTGATAAAACTACTGTTAAATTTTAGTTGTACGGTACCAATCCTAATTTTGGCATATTCAGCTATCTTCAAAACTATTTATACAGGAAGACATTTTAGTTCGAAACCTTGCGAACAAATGTATCATTATTTCCCAATAGATTTTTATTAAAATATGGGTACATACAATATTATACAATCGTCTGCATTCAAAATTGATTTTCGACACACAAAGTCATCCTTTCGAAATATTATTTGGGGTTAAATTAGCATTTCACGCTGCACGACTGTCACTTAGTTTACTTAGTTTACCTACATCATTTGATTAAGTTAGCGGGGACAATAGAAGGCTTTTCTATAAGGCTGCAATTACGATAGTTAGTTTTACTTGTCTACTTGTATTATCCTCACATCTGTTGAGTGAGCTCTCAAATTTTCAATATAAGTTATCAAAATTTTTCAGGTATTGTACAGGTCTCCCTGATGTAAACCATGCATTCTGTGATCGCACTGCTCCTCTTGCCTCAGTACGTCATATTTCCTTCCCGGTCCAGACGAACTTCAACATTGCTGTAATCTTCCTCTAATTCCTCATCCTCTACAGTATTTTCTGTCATGTCCCCCTTTTGCTCATGTTTTCTATCCAAGTATTGCTCTCATGAAATAGCACGGTAGCAACTGAAACTACTATCAGTTAGTCCACGCTTAGCTATCAAATTGAGATTGTGTTCATTTTCTGTAGAGTAATGTTTAAAATTGACGTTACATTTCTTGATTCGTTTGAGCCGAAAAACCATTGAAAGTACTTCATTTAAAAAATAATGTAAATTATACATCAATGTTTCACATTTATTGTATAATTTAGTAAATTTTATAGATCATGAAATATAACAGACCTTCACCGCTAGTCCCACTATATAATAATTGATTATATAATACCCCAGTGCTGCTTCCTTGGTCCGTCCGTCTCTCTGTCACGCTCTTAATTAAATTCAGGAAAAATTTCCTGGGTCCGTAAATTAAGCAGCGAGACTCTCAGACAAAGTCCGTCTCAGTGATACAAAAATAACAATATTTTATGTCGTATTTACAGTAAATTCGAGGGCATCTTCAAAAATAACGATCATTTGTCTCGCCGTTTTTGGTGGAACGCGTCTACTGGCTGAGCAATGAGACCTGGCAGAGTACCTTAACATACACCTCACGACTGATCTTTTATTTTCTATCACAAGGCAAGAATATTAGTTTTCATTGCAGCCATGAAATAACTCTCCAGTTCAATTACACCATGAATAACTCATGATTTCACAAAAAAAGAACGCAATAAAATTGCGTCCGTTGCACAACTGGCAACCACAGAACCTAATATAATTCGCATGCAACTTGCAGACTCGATTTTCTTTCTGGGCTTACCACATAACCATAGTTCTAATCTGCAAGCAAATTTGCTTTCTACGTGAACGAATCATTATTCCAAATTCAACAAAAACTCATAAACGAAAAGCGCTTCAAAAAACTGACCATTTATATTAAGTAAACGTTTACAAGTCCAGCTCCATTATCAGTTGTATGAAAGCGAATACAAGTCTAGAATAATATGATTGTAAACGATGGAGCCAGAAATACAGCAGAAGCTGATGAACACATTAATGTTCCCGATAATAATATATTTACAAGTTGATGGTAATATGAACTGTGAACACATTAATATGCGTGTGCATTATCTGTTTATAATTTAAATTGATATGAGTTATCTGTACTGTCGGTGATGAACTTTCTCTTTAAAATGTATTATAACTGTAAAATTCTTAAGTCACCGGGATATGATGTACAGTCTAATATTTTGAAATTCCTTTTCTGAATTGAAAAATTATATTTATTTGCTCGAATAAGTATAGCTGAGTAAGTAGGACGCGCTAATCAACAACCTCTACGAAAGCTTCTACGGCGGTGCTCAGCTAGTCTGGCATCAAGATTTCGTGGTGTCATACCAAAATTGTGCACTGCACACAACTACAGCTGTAAACCAGAGAAACCCGCATCTCAGCAGGAAGTGTATCTTGGAACGGGAAAAAGAAGCCACCATAAAATTGTTAACCAGAATTATACGGAGCTTTACATTCGAAAAATATTTTTCAAGCAGTTATTCTACTCTCGTCACAGCTCCTTAGAGCTTTTCAGACAGTCCTATTCAATTCAAGCCTATTTTCCACAATCGTTGTGTAGATGATTCGTTTATTATTTTTAATTATCAATCCCATGCAGAACTATTTTTAGACTATGTGAATCAGAAACTGCGATCTATCATGTTTACAATGGAAGCTAAAAGGAACAATAGCCTCTCCTTTCTTGATTGTCTAGTAACTAGAGATGAGGATTGATTTCAGACCACAGTTTACTGTACGTTAACTTTCATGAGCCTTAGCTTGAGTTTCTATGGCTATTGGACACAAGATTTCTAAGTTAATTGCATTGAAACTCTCGTCATTAAGGCTACAAAATTTGCTCAGCCATTCAAAATAGGCATTATGCAATTGAATTTCTGCGCAGTTTTTTCATTTAAAAAAATTTTACTTTAAGAATTATTTACTATCAAATCTTCTAGCGCAGCAATACAATGAGCCCGTGACAATAGACAGCGATCGAAGTTATCTGTAATCCACTTTTCCATATTTTGGCGTTCTCTCTGAAGAGCTGTCACGAAAGTTAGAATCACGGTTTGAAAAACATTTTTCAAATGTTTAGCTTCGTATGGTTCTCATTAATAATTTTACGTAGTTTTTTTGTACGAAGATACGCTTCCCCACTGAGCTTCCTAAGGCTCCTCTAGCCTACAACCACAGTTGTGTGCAACGTACGATGATGTGGTTTGCACGCTGGTCGTCGTACTGGTTGTCAGTTAACACGCCCTGCTCACTCACCTATACGTATCCATGCTGTTAAATGAAAGGTTCCAACACATGATAGCAATTTCAAAATATTGGATTCGATTGTACATCAAACCTCGGTGACCTGAGAATTTTGGAGTCCTTATTTATTTTCAAAAGAAAACCCGTTCTCAACAGAACAAATAGCTCATACGAGTATCCCCTTCAAATTGTAAATTGATGATTCACTCGCATATTTTTGTGTTCATAGTTCCTATCCCCTTCAAATCGTAAATAGATTATTATCATGCATATTTATGTGTTCATCGGCTTTTATTACATTTCTGGATCCATCGTTCTTAATCAGTGCTTGTCCATGTTATCTCAGATATGCACAACACTTACTTTCAAAGAACTGATGACGGAGCTGGACTCCGAAATGTTTTCTTAATAAATATGATCCATTTTTCACGTGTTCTTCGCTTTTAGATTTTTAGCAATGTTTTCTTTTCTCTTTCATAAAATTGTAAAATTAGGTCTGTCTCCAGAAGCAGAATAAGCCTAGGTCAGATCATCACAAACGAGAACTCTGTCTCCTGAAATCAAGCGCGTCTGGTCACTGTAGTGACCGCACGAGTGACTTTTATGGTTGCGTGTGTTGACTAAATATAAGCTGCCAGTGAAGGTTCTAAACGTGTTTAGGTTCAGACCTGAAGTATCAATAGAAACACTGAGCTAATTCACCAATCTCTTACGCTAAAATGACATTTTATGGAGCACAGACAACCGAAACGGTTAATCTGTACATGTCCACACAGCTAAGCACGCCCTCTCATACCAGCCGCTCTTCTAACACTGTCACTGCCTGACAGCCTTGACCATGAGATCAAACAACGGACAAGGGAGCGTTGACACCTCCAGGTGTGTCAAGATTTCTCTGAGTGAACGAGTCATTGTTTCATGACCATACGCAATACGTAGCAAACAAATGCAATGAGTTTGAAGAGAAAATGAGTTGAAGAAACTTCCTTGTAATTGGAAAAGTCGTTTACTAAATGATAATGTTACGCTGAAAAAATATTTCCAATAAGCATTTTAAGCACTTTTCCTTCAAACCAAGAGCCCTCTGAACTTAGGAATCATATTGCGACAAACAGATTTATTTTTTATTTCTGGGTTCTTTAGAATGAATGATGAGATTTGAACCTATTTTACGAGATATTTTACGAAGTCGGGTCCGGTTTCACCAAAAATGATAAATAAAGTTCCGCATCAAAGGTTGGAATTCTCTAGGTATGAAATGTTCTGAAATTGTGGAATATGTGCCACAGAGTCGATTTTCATATTATATATCCTACACGAGGCAAAGATTTTGTTTAATTTTTCTTAATCTCCAAGATCTACAGAGGTAAGACGAAGAAACTTCCCAAATTTTTTCTCACTGTTGGCGCAATCATTACTATTTTAATTCGAAAAGCGTCATTGACGCTCATTCTTTCTTTGAGTTGTTCCCATGTGAACTCGAACGCTCGCATCTGCTGGAATGTTGCGTTATCGCAAAGCTCCGTCAGTTTAAAGGCAACCCTTGCAACGACGCCGAGTCTCCTGAGGCACGCACTAGCAAGTTAATTTTCGGGTGCCCACTTATAATAACAATTGATGGACGTGCATGCAATATTTCTGTATGGGCTGCCCATTGATGCGTGTACAATTTCTCGCACTTACGTATAATTTTGGCTTTTTCACCTGAAATATGTACAAGTAAATTTCATGGAAAGTTGTGGTGTCAATTAGACTGAGCCCTGTCCAAGAATCAACATTTCGTCTAGATGTAGCCGATCGAGAATATTGAATAGTAATATTATTAGCATATCAAAACAAAGAACATTAAGCATTTACTCCCGCTATCAGTTTTCACTCGGTCGTTTCCTTGAGACGCTCTAACTCCCAACATCCTCATGTCAAATTGCTAAGGAGAACATCATGAGCCACTGCACATATAGAACTCCATCCCACGACCTCCATTGTGCGCGGTCAGCAGGAAAAGAAGCTTCAATTGCCGGAGTTTAGGAGGCATCTCAACGACCAGAAAATTTTTCAAGAAGACAATGGTATGAGTTCCATTTTTCGAAACTCTGTTTCAAATTTTGTGCGTCTCAGAAAACAGAGCTTCGACAACCTGTGCATTTCTCGCCTGCTGAAATAAAAGGATATCCGAATACCGTAGTTTGCCGCTTCTTTAACGCGAGAGTTTTTACTTTATTTTCGAATGACATAGAAACACAGGCACGCATTAAACATAACTCACATCACTCAGCATGGAACGTTTCATCAAACGTGTCTTATCTTGCAGGGGCACTTCACTAAAAACACAAACACGTAAAATGGCATTAATTTTTCGAAGCGAATGTTGTCCTGATGAACACACTTCCAGGACTCATTTCAGCAAAGCCGCAGCTCGAGCGTGCGCAGCAGGCCTGGTCAGAGCTGAGGAAGGGGTGGGGAAGGTGCTGGGGGTTAAGCTTCTTAACAGCAGTCTCGCCTCCCCCACTGGGGTCCGGCAGTGGAGGATCGGGGTATCGCGACGTCAGAGCCTGTGTATTTCAGCAGCATGCTTTGAATTTCTGGGTGACATCCATTCACTTTCAGTTGATATTCTCGCGAATGTTCCACGTGCTGCCAGAGCCGCTCTTTGAGTCGCAAATCCGATGGCTATTCCAGCCGCAATTCCAGTTGTAATTTCAGTTACAATTCCAGTCACAATTCCAGCCCCAATTTTAGTTACAATTCCGGCCGCAATTCCAGTCACAAGTTCAGTTGTAATTCCAGTTGCAATTCCAGTAGCAATTCCAGTTGTAATTCTATTCGCAATTCCAGTACCAATTTCAGTTCTAATTCCAGTCGCAATTCCAGTTATAATTCTTGTAGTCATTTCAATATCATTTTCAGTGACGATTAAGCTCAAATTTCTGTGGCGATTGTGGATGCCAATTCTAGTTACCATTCTCTCCTGCACCTTGCCTTTTATTTCAGTTACTATTCTTCTTGCTGCTAGAATCATTATTGCGGTTGAATTTTATTTCTTCAATTCCATATGGTATTCCAGCTTCAATTGATTTTCCATTTGGTGACAGAAAGTGTGAGCAAGTAGTCTAAAGAATGAGATCATTTTACGAAGTTTGAGTCATCTTTGACTGGAAGACAAATAAATACGATCAGCTAGCCAACTTTTCATCTCGTTTCAATTTTAAGTATGCACAAAAATGTCGTACAGCCCCGGGGAAGATGGAAAAAAATTAATAGTATTTACTTTGACTCCACAATTCAGTTATTTTCAAAAGTCATTTCCACGTGTTTTTCTCAAATAAAGCTGCCGTAATGAGGCAACAATGAAAATTTTCGCCTTCTCCCGCAGCAAATCGCAACCTCTCAGCAACTGGTACGGAGCTCTCACTTTTTCCACGGGAGTTGGTTAAGCAACGCCCATACGATAGCATTTTCTGACATTCTCCTTATAAAAGAATAATCTCCATGCTTCATAGACAAATTAAGCAAAATTGCACGAAAAAAATCACAATTTGCTGCCCACAACTCATTCTTCCTCTCCGTGTGGCTGCTCTCGGAGCGCAACCCAAGGTGCGTCTCAGAGCGCAGAAGCAGAAAAAACTGGCAATAAAGCAGATTATTTTGGAGACAGTAACCGTGGGGTCTGGGTCAGCTGTCACGGAATTTTTGTGGCCAAAAGACAAGGGAACAAGCATTGTAAGTCTCACAAGTCTTAGACTTGGCCATGCCTACAAATTAGCCTAATTTCTGGGCCCGGAAATCTGCTCATTTCAGGCAGAGATCCCGAGATGTTTCCCTCGATGCTATCGGGGATAAACGGTCTGCTGGGGCTCGAAGACTTTGAAATAAATCTGTGTTATTTAAAGCTCTTACAAATTAAATGTATTTTAACTCGGCCGAAGGGAGGCTGCTTGGTTCGTCGCGATAATGAGGCAACGGGGCCGACGACGCTGCTCAGTGGTGCGTACAGCTCCCAGTTCGGGTGTAGCAGGAATGGAGTTCAGTGCGAACTGTATGTTGCAGGATCTCCACGTAATATTTTAAAAAATTGAGGGCTGAAGTAGTTGCTCTCAAAAAGGGTTACAGCTAAATTTCAGGCAATTTAAAAAGCCGGTAAATTTATATCTCAACACAGTTTAAAACGTTTTAAAATACTCATGACATATGATTGTGTTGATTTTAAAACAGTACAGGAATACATGAAGTATTAGTTTTTCCATGGAATATACAGCGGGTAATTTGACGACAATAATACACTCATGCCACCAAACTTACGGTCAAAATTCTAGTTGAACTCAATAGTTAATTTATTCTTCATTATTGTACTTGTGCTTGCAACATGAGAGACGTTCTGACGAGTAAAATTTATCACAGGTGACTGCCCTGCTAAGTACAGACCACCGTCGAAATTTTCACGAAATATACACGGAATTTGCATAAAACACGGAAGCTGCGCTGCAATACTCACAGATTATGACGTAAATGCACGAAATATGACGGAATGCGCAAGAAACATACGCCTGCACAAAAAATTCACTGACCATAACAAAAATGTACACTAAATTTACTGAAAATGTACTTGCGCGAAGTATCCCCAAATGACGTGAAGTTCATGTTCAGTTGCAGCTGAGAGTCTCGTGCTCAGCTCACTCTACCTTTGTACCTCCAGCCTGTTTCTGCACAACATTCAATTTAAGAGCTCACACATTAAAAGAATGGCGCTCTTTGATGCCTGTTCAGCAGGCACGCACCAAATGCGCAGCTGCCAGCGTAACGCGTGCTCCCTGCTGCACGCATGGAAGAAGCGAGCTCTGCCTAGAGTATATCAAAGCTAATGCCCACTTAGCGCGAGCAGGCTTTGCAGGAGCTCGGCCTTTAACACAAAGATCTCCGCTTCTCTGGTCAGCCGGAAGAATATTTACGCCAAAAACAAAGGGTAACCCAAGAAAAGGTGCTCTATCTTTGACTAGGCATTAGTAATAAAAAAATTGAGATGTTTATTATCATTGGTACAAGTTTAATGAGTCGAACTAAGCGAAATAACTTTAGAATAACAAAAAATATCCATCAGTAGTTTCTTGCGACGCACTAACAAAATATATGAGCAATGAGAAGTCACCAAATGAGTCTTGTTTTGGACTTGTCTCCAGCCCTTTCCCTCCTCATGGGCTGTAAATATTCTTCTTCGCCTGTCGTTAGAAATTGTGCAGTACTTCATTTCGATGCGTTAATTTAAAATTGAGAATAACATTACAACTTGAGACTCTCTGTATTTGCGTTTAATACAGCGTGCACGAGAAATGCATACATTTTAAGCCTTTATTTCCGACGTGCTCATCTCGTGTTATGTTATCACGCGTCACTTTTCGTGCTTAGGAGTGAATCTAGAATCACGATCCTAAGTTTAAACGCAACTTCCCCATATAATATTCAGATTGTAGTCGTGCACATCCCAATTTGGAAGTTCTATCGAGACTTTCATGTTTTAATTTTAAGGCTGTAATAATTTTACTAACTGAAAAACCAAAAGGTATATACTTTGTATGTGACCGAGTTTGGAATAAATTATTTTTTTTGTTTTTTCTTTTTTTTCTTTTCGTGAACTTATACTGAAATTGAATGTGTTTTTGAAAAACTCATCAAGCATTTTTCCACGCTACGTAGATCAATATTTATTTGTGATAAATCAGATTTATTTCATGATTATTCAAATTTGGTTCGTGACAAATCACATTTCGTTAATGACAAATTGATTCGGAATTGGTTTCGTAGGATAGTATTACGAGTATACNTTATTCATCAGTTCTAAACGCCTACAGCTCTAGGGGCCTGACTGCGCCGTCGAGTCATCCAGCTCAACACCGAACAAACCTCCCGTTGCGGTTACACATCTTCTTAAGAATGATTCTCAGGATGCCTTCAGGCCAAATTCCGAGACCTTGACGCTGAATAAAAGACAAAATCTCTCGCCGATCCGCCGGAGAGCTGAGCTCTCAATATCGGTGTGGCCAATGGCGTATTTATGATACCATCTCTGGGGGTATAAGGAAAGCAAATTTTTTACGGCTTACATCGCCTTAGAAAACTTTCGCGACCTCAATTTCCCGACGTGATAGAGACACTTCAAATCTCTTGCGGAACACTGCACCGACCCTGTACCCACACCGCATCAACACTGTACCGCTAATGCACCGACACTGTTCCAATACAGCACCAACACTGCACCGGCAATGCACAAACACTGTACCCGCGCTGAACCCAAACGACATCTCTAATGCACCGACACTGTTCCCATACTGCATCAACACTGCACCGACAATACACCGACACTATACCCACGCTGCACCAAAACTGCACCGATACTGTAACAGCACTGATCCAAAACTGCATCGACACTGCATCATCGCTGCACTCACACTGCATCGACCCTGTACCAACCATGTGCCAATACTGCACCAACACAGTACCCGTATTGCACTGACACTGCACTTGCACAGCACCGAAACTGCACCGACACTGCACAGATACTGCACCGACACTGCCCCGATACTGCTTCATTTACAGCCGCAGGTATTAGCTCATCGGGCTCATATAAATATCCTAAAATCCTGTAGGATTACTAAGATCAAGAGAAAAAATACATTGAAATCCTCACGAAATACAATAGCGTCGATATCCATCAAGTCACTCCTCTTTGACGGGGATACAGAGGTACGCGTTTAGAATGAATATAGAAGTGTTATGTTTGTGGGCAACTGGTCTCCTAATGACAACTATGCTCAATGCTGTAGCAGCTCCAGCAACCAGCAGCTGCAATTATTGTTGGTTGATATTTAGCATCAGATAATTTACATACGATAAATTTCGTGACGCAAAGCAACAATCAGCGGTGTGAGTCAACGCGGTGCAGAAAAAAAGTTGGTACTTTGTTACCATTCCAACATTTCATAGTGCTGTCAATGGGACGACTCAGACTAATATCAACCCTTAGTGCTCGGTGCATCCACAGGCGGAACGCAGGCATGAAACCTGTTTAGTCTTAAATTCTGCTTATTCTGTTGAAAACTTAAGTGAATCTGCGCACAATTGCGTGAAATATGAATGGCTGTTTAAGCATTATTTCTTTCATTTGAAGAATTAGATGTTTTATTTAGGGTTAAGATCCGACTAATCTGGCTAAAGGTCAGACGATGAAGCTGGTAGAAATCCTCCCGTATTACGAAATATTGATTGCTTTCATCATCCAGACACCCTTTTAAGCCAGCACAAGCATTTTTAAACTTTCGCGTGTACTTCTACATATTTAGTCAGTCTAGACAGAACGAATTACCCTATTAAAAATCACGGACGTATCTCCGGTGATATCAAGACGATCAAGCGCGAACTTAGGGACGTATCACCGGGGGATCATCGGTGAATCACCGAAGAAATGTCCTCTTTATGGCCGAAATTATCGGCCTCTATACGTCCGTGGTCATCCGCGTCGCTCTTCTAAACCACGTCCCTGCTCGGCCTTACACGTCCATGATCGTCCCCCTAAGTCCCACTTCGCCGGCGATACACCTTTAATTCGCCAGTGGCCATCCTTGAATTTTGGGTTAAAAAAACTCTCGAACGAGCTCAGCCATGACTCGTCTCTGAAGCACCCCAGAATTTTATACATATATATATAGGGCAAACTGTTGTACCTTGGACCTCATGTAACTCGGACCTGTTGTTGATTACAGCCCTCTCTGCAAGTTTTCGGTTAACTATTAGTTGTATCTAAGAGATCTACTAATGCCAGATCTCTCAAATGAAACTAAAAATTACCTGTAAAAGCTGCAGAGACGTCCGAAGTTAACACTAGGTACGAAGCACACAGGGTCCAGAATGTTTCCCTACATACATAGGGGTGGTTCAGAGACAAGTCTCGGCTGTGTGCATCTGTGAGCTTTTCTGTTTTATGATGCACTGTTATCTAAACAAAGGAATAAATAACAAATGCA
>VOMN01026824.1:0-36424 GCA_014899125.1 Orchestia grillus | reverse complement strand
CTGTAATTGAAGGCCGCAGTCAAGAACTCACAGCAACAAGTTTAGGCTTCATTGCTTGCGGACGGTCAAATAAGATGGGCAGCTTCAGTTCACACGACATTCGAATTATCTCGAGCTCGTCAAATAAATACCTAGCTTCATCATTGCAAATATTTAACTCAAGAACATATATTTGAATATAGCTTGTTCCATCTCAGTAGGCAAAATACTAATTTTTTTGATATGACGCAGCCTCTGTCATAAAGTTTTTCACGACGAAGGCCATTGTTGAGCAACTGGCGTGAGCACAGAGCAGGACTCTGAGAACACGTGCTGCAATGTTTACGTCTGGGGTAAACATGTCCATTGACAGCTGTGCCTTCTGGTTACTGCGAGTTGTGAGCGCTCTGCCAATGCGACAGTGGAGAGGCGCTTCATGAGAATAGCAACACATTCCCGTCTTTGGAAGGGGCTTTGATTGCGTCAACATTGTCCACCATTGAGCTCCACTGAGTTCATAAAATTATACCAGAGCTCTGTCAACGGTCCCAGATTGTGGGACTCAGGCTGGATTTGGAGCACATAGCTGCCGCGCCACGGCCCAATCAGCACACCAGGGCAGTAGCGCGATATCTAAAAGCCACTCAAGCTCTTATCAATATTAGCATCATCAAATCAGAGGCACCAAACGTAACTTTGACTGCATTTAACTCGAAATTAAATTGCCGTTGACAACAGCGGTAGCCACCAATTAATTTCAGTTGTCATACATGGAGGAATTAGACAAATTTTCAACTATTGACTCTCAAGCAAAACAGAATAAAAGTGAAAGTAACCTTAAAAGCAACCAAAAGCACTTAACTTGAAAAAACAAAATTTGATTAGATTACATCCTTACCTTTTAAATTTCCATACTTCAGCTTCAATCACTTCAGTGCGCTGAAAACACAATATTCTCAAACGTAACAGCAAAGGTATAGAAGTAGCTGTGTTGTTTCTCTGCGTGGTATAAGCGGCACTTACGATGTATAAACTGCCTAAATCGCAAACGGCAGTGGAATCTAATTGTATAGACGGTTTCCGAGTTTTCAGAATTGGTTAGGAACTCTTCCGCTCCGAATGGACGAATGTATAAATTTGCGAGTCGATCTCCGTGAGTAACCTCGTAGGGCCAGCAGTCGCAGCAGCAACGTCAGCACCAACAAGGCTGACCAAGGGCGTGAAATTGAAGGTCGTGGGGCACTCGGGCAAATTGCAACGCAAAAAAGAGGACCGAGTTTATGCTCCTGTCGCCCTTCAGTTTAACATGACTGTTACAGGACTGCAACGCCCTCTCCTCTGTGCCAAACTGCGTGCACAAATGTAGGAGTCACGCATTTACAATGATCAAATTCAGGTAGGAAAGAAAAACTGCATTCCAAGTGGCATTTCAAACCAGTTAAGAGGTACACGGGAAATTGTTCATTGTATTCAATGGGAACAAAATGCGGAGTGCAAACTCGTCTGGAGTAATCACTATTCTGCCACTAAATTTGATTTGATTCTTATGAAGTAAAATTAAAAACGGAGATAGTATTGTCAATTACATTTACCTGGTTTACACATTTTATCAAGGTGAAAAATTTCAGTGTAATTCAAGGTTACTTATGTAGGATGAATTTAAGAAATATCAATTTCTGTCAAGTCTTTTGTCTAAGATAAGCTCGAACATCACGGCAACATTCGTTACAACACAGCGCAATCAACCAAGTACCCAATTGAGCTCTGCGCAGCTTCTTTTGCGTGTTAAGCTTCCTTACCTCCAGAATACAGTATGTAGATCATTTTGTGAATCTTTTCCGAATAATACAATCTAAAATGAAAAGTTAATTTAACTTCCACCTAGATCTTGACTGATCTACATATCATGATAGATCTTGTCTTCATTAATTAATTCATTGTTTAAGGTCACTTTTCCACCAGGGTCGCCAGGGGATCTTGCTTTGTAGTAAGATGGATCTTGTCATCGTTACTCGTTTAGAAATTGGGCCTCAAGAGGCAAAACGAGTGGAAGTATGGGGACCGATATGAAAAAATTGGCAAAAAAATCAGATAATGTATCGTATGTCGGATCATGTGAATGGCAAAAACCGGAGTACCTTGCCTCACATGTCAAACTTGACCAGCAAACTTTTCAAATGGAGCCGAGATGCGAATTTATCGCAACGATATCAGAATATTAATTCAGTTAGTTATCGATTGAAAACTGAAGGTTAATCTCTACTATCAAACACTCACAACAGTCATGTTATTTCAGTGTTTTTTGCCTATTTGTAAAACCATGGAAATGATTAACTTCAATGCTTCTTTGAAACATTGAAGGAAGTAAAATCTTCAATAAGAATAAATTTAGAAGTCATATTCGCATTGCAGAACTCCAAAGAGCTCAGCACGCCTCGCTGGGACCTCTGGAGGACCCCGCCGAAGAGAACGTCGCAGCACCTGCCAGCGTTCCCCTGCCTGGGCTCCAGGGCGCGCTGAACCGCTGTGCCAGCCTTCTCCGCCCCAACGCAATAATGAATGAAAATATTATAAATTTTACTAATCTGATCCACAAGAAAAACTTTTTCGAAATAAGGCAGGATGAGTTACCATAAAATTTCCGTCTCCTACGACTGCATCCTATTGTACAAACGTCATCAAACATAAGAGGTTGAAGGGCACTAGCGACAAGCATCAAAAAACTATCTTCCATCAGTAATAATATATTAATCGTGTAATACAAGAGAGAGGAGAAAACAGGAAGCTTTTTCAAGCATCATAGAATAAGAAACTTCCTGCAGAGACCAGCTGCAAATAAGAACAATTGAAGGTTGTACTTGTACTAGGGAATTATTCAGCATTTATAAGCATTAAAGTTGTTTGATAAACGTTCATGCAGGTCGTGAGTCGTCTTCAAAAGAAGATATTGTTCAGTATTTTCCCTTTTAAAGTCAAGCTGTCGTGAGTAATACAACAAGCACGGTACACACACTACAACTTGACTTCGGTGCAGAAGCGTCGACGTGGGCGAAGACACGACCCAAATTTCACGATTCGATTGCTCAGTCAGGCATCTCAGTTTGTCCTATCACGTACACGGTGTGGAAACGTGGCCTTATGATTCAAATTTCTATGTTATAAACTGCCCTGTTTATAAGTGCAAATTGTATACTTGGCAACAGCAGATTTATTTTTTACGTTTGCCGAGGATTCCACATAATACACGCAATCATATACCTGTTCGTAACTCTAAGCCAAACATGGTCTTCGAAACGGGCCTAACACGAAACGGCCCGAATACGAAACCGAGAACTGTGCACTCTTAATCACACCATTCCACGAACATGAGAACAAGTTTACCTTTTTGTAGCTAAAGAAGAACGAAATTTAAATCTTTCACTAGAATACATCACGGAGGGAAAGCCAGCATTTCCATTCGCTGGCGCTGGGTGCGAGAAGTAAAACGGCGAGACTGTCCTCATGTGGAGGCCGTGTTTGCACATGTGTGGGCATAAAAGAGCGACTTCGGTTCACAATGGCACTCGCGGGAACTCCCTCGAGGCCTCTGTTATAATAGACTTGTTGACATGAAGCGGCACGAGCTGTGTATCGATGGCTTCCTGTAGCGCGTGCGCAGAATTCAACGGCCAGTTATACGCGACACAGGAGTTGTCTGGAGCCTAATACCCCGAAAATAATTTGAACGGTGTCTACTGTTCTGGGAAAACCCTACACCCCATAAATATCGCTAAAATAAGATACGATACCATCGAACAGCGCAGAAATTAACTCGCCATCCTCCAACGTGACTCATTTACACCTTGACAAAATGCATAGTTTTAGGTGCGCCGTCTCGTACAAAACAAAATAATTTGTTCTACACCCTGCCTCTGAATCCGTGCCCCAATCTGCATTATAATCGTTTTCTGTGAACAATTATTTGCATCACGTTAGTTCTCCGCTGCCAAGTGAAGAGCGACTCGTACATTATCAGCAACGCGTTGATAAAATATCTTCATCTCAAGGATACCGGGGCGTGAATTTAAATAAGGAGGACCAGAATAGGCGCATTTACACGAATTTTCAGGCACAAAAAGATTCAGTCGCCGCGTAGGACGGTCGCCAAGGTGAATATCACGATACAGGCGCCGATGCCTCGCACGAGCGCAGTGTCTGCTCAAGCAGCGCCGTCCTTTGGCATTTGGAGGGCGGCCAGCCTGGGCAGTGGACACACACGCGTCCTCCGGCGCAGGTTGCTCGAAATTGAAGGAAAAAAACTGTCGCGAACCATGATCTAGAGGTTTATAATTACTAGCCTCTTTCCGTTTCAGTAAATATTGTTCGGGTTCGTTTAAGTTCGTTAAGACCGGCGCCAAAAATATATCGTTTGCTTGGTCGTTTGATCCAACGCTAGTTCGAGCTGATAGAAGTGCTTAAGGAATTTGAAGCCCTGTTTTTTTCTACGGAGATCAAAGATTGATCTCATTCTCTCCTCAGACTTTCAATTATAGAACTTCAGATTTCAAGAACCAACAGAGACTGGTGATCCGATGATGTTAGGGTATATTATAGGTGAGCTAAAACAATGCATTAAAAGCAGCAATTATATCCTTACCTATAGATAGTTTGACTTCATTGTTCTTACGCCTAATATCTGAGAGATATTTTATCACCAAAGATAGCTTGTTTATCTCAGACTCATAATTAACCCACAGCATAACGCACATAATGATATGCAGGAAACATCTATCAAAATCTAGAATTGTTTGCCCTAAACTCAACCCGCAATCGCATTTTAGATCAAGAAAAGCTATTCTGCTTATGCAATAACGAGAACATAGAGCTATGGTCGTGCGCGAATCCAAAGCTGCACGTCCACTGAACTGCCACCATTATTTTTGAAAGAGCAGCAAGGAACTTGCATGGTAACGAATGGACGCACCGCAGGCGACTTTATACAAGCACGCACGCGCCACAAGGGCGGACCGTTTGAGCGCGCAGTGTTGGTGGTGCCTGTTGAGTGTACGACACGAGGCGCCTGCGCAGTGGTGCTGACCCTCTGGTGTACACCTGAGGTCCAGGGTAGAGGGACCATGTTGACTATTGGTCCCTTAGTGCCGCATTTCTGCGTAGCTCTGGGATGCCCAAATTACTTTGATGATAAGACTAACTAGCTTTGTACGAAAAGCTGACTAGCATCTTGTGTATATTTATAACAAGACTACAGCAATGAGTGTATTAACGGAAACCCCTTCATAGTTAGCTTCATACGAAACGCTAGCAGCAGCCTTTTGAAACTGTCTAATATTATACAGATGTTTTTTCCGGGTTAAAATGCCTACCACTTATAGTCTGTGAGCAGAGCTGGGCAGCGCTACTTTGAAATGTAGCGGCCGCTACACTTCAAAGTAGCGCTGCCCACCTCTGTCTGTGAGTCACCGATGGGTCAACCAAGGTAGCTTGAGAAGGGTTACAGGCGTGGAGGTGGTGCGCGTGGGACCGGGTCCTAATAAAACTGTCGGTTGAACATTTATTTCAGTTTGAACCTTCTGTCTTTCCAGATTGAACCTTCTACAAAATTCTAAGTACATTTAGTAGCAGCCAGTCTCCTTATTTGAGGAAAGATGAAAAGACTGATAATGAATAATGTCCATAGAAATGACAATGTTAGGGATGCCTCTATATTTATGATGCTGTTGTAAGTAATTCCCTACAGGTAATTCGTTCAAAAACGTAATTAATATCATACGATCACAAAAAACATCGTAATTGACAGTAGTCGCCAGACTGACTTGTGTTAAAATGCGTCACCTCAGCAGGCGAGAGCGGCTACAGTGCAGGAGAGCCTCACGCTACAGCCACGGGGCGCCTGGCGCACACGACGGCGCTCAGAGTTCTGACGCGTGCCAAGGATATTTACCATTTATTTACGGAACGTAATTTTTAATCCCTTCTTAAGAAATTCATTCCTAATTTAATAATTAATTCATTGCCGCATGGCAGCACAAGTATGAGTAATTTTTCGACCGTTCTTGCCAAAGTTTTTTAGAATAACTAAGTAACTAAATTAAGTATATTAATTATTATCTATTCTAAAGGAGCAAGTACAGTATAGGTTTTCCAGCATGGAAACCTACTGGGTCGTCGTATTCCATAGTTTACAGATTATTAAGCTAAATTTTTATAAAGCTATTTTAAAGTAAAAACCTGTTCAAACCAATTTTTCCAAACTTTTTTACTTTCTCATTTTCAGAGACAAAATATACTAAAACAAAATAACACAGCGTGGAATTATTATTATACCACAACAACGCTGTATGTACTACCGAAATAAAAAAAATGACCCAACATACGACTTTTAGAAACTCATGCAGCAGTTCACGAAAACCTGTACGTAGACTGAGGTCACCGCATTCACAGAAAGGCGCCGGAATTACCGCCAAGAAATGTTGCCACATTCCTGACCATTAAGATGCGCAACACCACACTTGCCAGGAGCTACTCAACAAAAACGTTTACTCACGCCCCGCTGCGCTCGCCCTGCGCTCTGACGCCACTTTTACGCGTGCAATCCTCGCCCTCACCTGCAAAATAAAGAACGGTCACGTTATAATCGAAACTGAAGAAAAGACGAAGAAAGATCGTTCATCCGGAAATTAGTTACGCACCTACTGTGTTGATACTATAGTTTCCAATCAATAAGAATTCAATGCTAAAAAATTATGCATATTATATTTAAACTCAATTTGTGACTTTTAATTTGCTGCCAGATCTTTCATTTGCTACCTCAACATTGAATTTAATGTTGAAATCATATGTATATTACATTTAAACTGAATCTGACTCAATTTGCTATCTGATCACTAAGAACCTTTATTAATTCTAACACGTTTTACCGTTGGGTTTTCAATGCCTTTAAACTACTGGCGTGATGAAGGATGTGCGGAATGTGTGGTTTGAGCTTTTATTTCAGGGGAAGTACACCCTGGTTACGTAAAATGCCTTACCTGAGCCGGGATTCGAACTCTGAACGTCCCGGCTACGAGGCCATCACGCTAACCAGTACGCCATGGAGCCCACTGAAGAAGCACTCTGAAGAAGCACTCTTAAGAAGCACTCTTAAGAAGCACTCTTAAGAAGCACCGACAACAGCAATAAAAAATATTTTTACAGGGATGGCGGGACGCGAGCAATACTTAAGACCAATTTATTTTTCACTTAACATTTCAGTAACGTTCGCTAACTGTTAACATCATAAAATGACAATGAATTGTTTGTAATGAGCAACACAACACTGCAAATGAGAGTTTGAAGAAAACAAAAATAAATTAGTTACTGGTAAAACAATAATGGAAGAAAACAAAATATAAAAATATTTTCTATGATTTTCTAGGTTAACTACGTTATTTTATAGTTTCTTCACGTTTCATATTGCAAAATTTATTAAAATTTTTACAGCACTAACACTTTATGAGCTCTAAGAGACGATACATAATTGCGTGGCAAAATTAATTCAAAAGGGTTCAAAGATAACAGATTCAAACTTTTAACCGGTGCAAAGATGAACATATGAGCAAATTGAGGGACAACACTGAAGGATACAAATGCTACTTGTTGGCACACACGAGTACTGTAAAGTAAGTGATGTCGATGTCCCTCATAGTCGCACTGGAGCCAATAATATACCAACTCGGGCAGTTTCGAGGATATAGAACAATCTCTCACAAAAAAACACGTTGTGAAGAAAAACAGTTCATTCATTCAAGACTTACTGAACGTCGCGAGTCATATCAGTGATTTCAAATTAAATTTGCAATATATTTTTAAGCACAGATCCCTACCAAACTGAGGCGCGTCTGCAGAGAACTAAGAGTCTCATCTCACTCAGTGGACGAATTTAACATTGAAATTTTTGCACCAATAAACAACTACAACACTTTACTCCTAGACATGCTGCATTATTAAATTCTACACAGAAATACTTAGGAAAAAGGAAAATTTACAATTAAAATATAGCTACTCCGATGATTGAATGAACTCGATTTCATGGGGTAACAAATGAAACAAATTTCTTAGTGCACGAAAAAATCAATATAAATGTCGGTTGTAAAGCAAGCGACTGATCAACATGCAAATGGAATTAATTTAGGAGAGTTAAAAACATGTATGATACCAAATCATGATAAACAATAAGATTTCAAATTTTAACACTTTTTCTCAGTATGATGAACATAGATTCCTAAAAAAAATCGAAATACTTCTTTGATGCCGGACGTAACGAAGCATCTACTGTCCAGTCTTGATACCAACTTCATCAGCATCAAGACTTGAATTCGAATCAAATAAATGAGCATTTTAGAATAGTTTAGTAATTCGAATTTACCTTTTAAAAATGTCGCTTTAAATAACATTTAGACCGACGCTCAGAATTCAAAGAAAGAGCTATAAAACGTGTCAATACTCGCGATAGATTGGAACAACAATCAAACTAACAATCGAATCCAAGCAAACTGAGCAACAAGTCGACGACGAAGCCTGCAAAAACCAGCGTCTGGGATCGTGTAACATTCGTGGATGTGCACAAAGGATCGCACCTCATGCGTCAGTCCAGTAAAAAGTCCTGGATGATGTGCACAAGGGATCGCACCTCATGCGTCAGTCCAGTAAAAAGAGGTGCGATAGGAAGGCGAGCCACTTCACAGAGCGGTCCACACGACGAGCAGAGCAGTGACCACACAACTCCATTAACCCTGCATACAGTATGTGGCATACCGTTTTTTTTTAAATTAAGAAATATATTTTTGCAAAAACACCACTCCTTAGGTGTGATGGGATGACATATTTCTTGTTCAAATAAAAGTTCGCGTAGAAATGTTTACTTTCAATAGTTACTTGAATGTACATTTAAATAATTTTAGGGCAGTTATTATCAGGCTTTAAGAAAACATTTGGGCCTTTTTGAATTGCTACATCAAACAATACTGTACGACACAACGTAAAGGGTCCGATATGTGTACCTTACCTCGCCACAGCAGCTTCCGCGTGGCTATTGTTGCAGTTTTTTAATTCAGACCCGTAGTTTAAACCTCAAATGAGCGCATACGATTCGCCAATATAAGTCAATTGAGTTCATTCGAGGGGAATACATTAATAAGTCTATAATTTGGCAACACCTGCAGGCACGACCTAGGATGTAAGTCAATTGAGTTTATCCGAGGGAAATACATTAATAAGGATATAATATGACAACAATACCTGCAGGCACGACCTACGATAGCAAGCTGAAGAAGTAGCATACTCGAGTCAAAGAACTGCTATTCCTAAATAATTATTTTAACTTACACCATCAATGCATCAAATGCGTATACATGTGAAATAAACAATATCCTGCGAACTATGTACGAGTGCCAACGTTCCCCAGACGAGTTCAGGAAGCATATGTACAAATATGACAAGTACAAATATGCGTATGCAATCTTGACACTTTAACGCACAATTCATTTATTGTATAGACTAAATTTTTTTTACAAAGTAATGTTCATTATTGAGGTATAACAGGTTTTTAGCTATCTATTATCGTCCACAAACTGACCCTATTAACAAGGGTTAGCGCAGTTTTCTATTACGCCTCAAACGCCATTGGTGTCATAAGGTTGGTCAGCTGCCAAAAATCCGCGGTCTTCCTCGCCCTTCTGTCGCATGGCCTCGTCACCAACGGAAGCGTCACGACAAAGCCGTCGGCAGCAAGGGAAGCCAGGCCGCTCTTCTTCAAATTTGCATTCCCTCAACTCAAAGGATCTACAGCAGTGCATGCCGCGAACGTTACTACTAACGAACAGTTTTTCAAATACATTCCCAGAGAGCTTTAACATATGGCATCAGGTTGTAAACGGTGCAGGGGCATCACTCGCTCGATCCGAGCACCGTATGAATGTTAACATCTATGGACTCCAATAGCTGCTCTGATTTTGTGCAAAATAAGTAGCAGAGCAGTTTATTCTAGGAAGAGCTCGTTGTAAAAATAGATCACAATACCGATTCAACAATATCAATAATTAAGGTACCATCATGTGCTCAACAATCATCGTTCAGAGCAACACAACTATAAAGCCATGGTATTGGTGTGAGTTAACAAAAATGAAAGTCAAGCCCCGTTCAAGCTCGGGGGACATAGGAAGATGTCGAATGTAGTTGCTTAAAGCGATACCAAAAGCTACGTATTCTATCACAACTAGTTCTACGACGATTCATTAGCACAGTGTGTACAATCATTAAATATCCTTGATGTACCCCAACTTCCATGGTTCTACATTTACCTCATATGAAACTGACTTCGCACGTTTCCTCAGACATCGAGTTCAAAGAAACTGAGTCGTATCTATTAACTTAGTCGCCGTGCAAATAAAAAAACTCAAATATGGCATGAGCAAACACGTGATAAAGAACAACTCTTTTTACAAAAATGGCATATTTTTCCCCAGAGCTGTCGACATAAATGCTTGTGCAGCTTTCATTCGTACCTACGCACACAAAGTAAGCAGTTTTTGTTAAGAAAATGAGTTCATTGTTCTGTGTCACGAGGCAAAAGAGAACTTTTAAAGCAAAGATAAACCGCGACAGAGCAGGCTAATTAATTTTACGAATTAAAGAGTTGGACCGCCCTCGTAAATCTTGAGAAAAACGTCCGTCATGAAAATCATTAGCGCTAAAAAATTTATGTTTTTCGAGGATAGAAAAATGTTGAGCCGCGGTGCAGATCGCCGAAGGCCGATTACGGTGCGAATGATGATGAGCAGCAGCAGCAGTACGCCATATGCTGGAACAGATGATCCCGGCAAGACTGCGCGGATGAGCTCCATATCACCCCACAAGAATCCGTGTAAGGAGATGTACGAAGGAAAGAAAAGCAATTTCATTTGATTCTTCAGTTCCGAGCTTCATTTAGCAATCGAAGAACACGCTGGAAATTATCAGAGAGAATCTGTCATTCAATATAACGAGAAGCTGGACGCTCCCACAAGCAGACATGGAAGTTCAAGGAGGAAATAATTCTGCGTTATAAAATGCAGATAAATCAACTTCGGTAATGTCATTGATCCCATCCCATCGCAAGGACGTAGTTTTTAAATATTTATATATCTGGCTTTAGATTGTATTCAATCTGTTACCTTTAATATAAAGAAGGAAAGTCCCAAAGCATACCATGTTTCAAAATCGCACTTCTAGTTGTTCCAGGTGCTGACTGTGAGTGAAATTTTCGCATCCTAAAAATCTGAATACCATTGATGTGGAACGTCGATTATGTCTGCTTCTCGAGACGTTCAAACATTTCTTTTTAGATTAATGGCTGAAAAAATAAGGATACCAAAATGGCAAACGACGTCATGCCGAGTGAATTTCTCTTTATTCATTCCTTCGACTTCCAAATGGCAGTGAACACCTCAACTAGCCACCTAACAATTTAGGGACTTTCACGTCAGTTCAACAAAACAGGAAACCACCGTCCTTCATTTGTAAGTACTATGAACAGCAGTGCCTGATCTTGAATATATTGATAGAGGTGACGGACAATGCACAAGCGCACCCATTTATAACAATAACACGCAACGTAAATGTTATGAATCATAATATTGTAAATCATGTTAATAATAAACACTACGATGGAAGGACATGCCACTGAAGAAAACAGAGCATTCGCACAACCATTCTTCGCCAGCACGGTCTTAAATGCTGATTACGATCGATTATGAAGAGATTACGCTCTACAGGAATGCTGCAATAAAATGCAGGTAGAATGTATGGCAGTACGTCAATAACGACCAAAGTACTAGCTATCTGGACAGTTATTTGAATGCAATACTGTGACTGGCCACTTCCATGAGGCCATCTTTGAAGTAACACCAGTGACGAGTGCGTAGTTTTGCTTTCAGTAGTCATATCTGACCAGCGGCCCAAAATTAACGCTGGTCGCCGTGTGCTCCTGGGATTGTGCTCAAGCGTCGTGTCCGCAGCCCCTCAAACACCGCGAGCCTCAGCGAGCAAAAGAGAGCTCGTCAGCTAGAAATACGAACAAATCCTCTCCGCAGCTTTGGCTATATACAGTAATGAACGCCACGCACAAATGTGAAGCGTCCTATGAATGAATGCTATGAGTTCTACTAAGGTAAATTACATGCAACTGTTATGCAAGTAAATCAAGGCAAGAGTAATGAGTGAATAATAATTAACGAGGGACATTGAGATATTGTCTTATGCGAGTGGTAATTCAGCCAATGAAAAAAAACAGACCTCAGGGAAGCAACAGTTGGGAAGCATATGAAGGCATAAGCGAAACCGCTTCACCTTCGTATGCGAAGGTAATTAGATTACTGTTATCAATAAGCGAGTTGACGTTTTAAACTCGTAGAACAGAATGCATTTGGAAGACAAGTCCCAAAAATGTACAAGATAACTAAAAACCGCAAGTGACCTTAACGATCCATAGATACTTATCATCCCAAGGACGACTACACAGACAATCCAGCAGAAGTATGCGTGATTCAACACTAGGACCCGGTGGTGCCACTGAGCGATATCATAAAAATTACATTTTATTCCTTAATTCATAACGTTTTATTCCTCAACTTCTGAACGAAAATAGATAGCTAGATACCTACTGTATTCAGAACGTCATTCTTGTATACCATGAACATTACTTCGCAAAAATTTAGTTCTTTACATAAAATAAATTATGCGTCAGATGGTTAATTTTCCTGGTGAAGAATTCACTGTCTCCGGTCCCCTGTCCGAACTAAATGAGAGTGGATATGAGCAAAAAAAATAAATCGCTGGAACACGGCCAGCACAATCACAACGCTGGACAGTGTCCTCGACTAATCCAATGAAGCATATAGTTTAGCGGGCCACGTAAGTGTGCCGCTCAGCCCCACTCTGGGAAAGAACAATCTGTCTACCTCTGCAAAAATGCATCTCACTCCCAAGTGAAATGAGAAACCGTTGACAATAGAATTGAGTTCAGTCTCAGCGACCGAACTGGTCACTCAAATCCGCTACGGCCTAGCAACTTTACTTAAAAATCAAGCGTCGAAGTGCATGGTGCGTGTCGGTAGGAAAACTTAGAAAAACATGTTAGAAATGCCAACTAATTAGAGTTCTCTCAGCCAATATAAAAGCCAGCTGATTAAATGGTGATCATGACCTATGCAGTCAATTTAGTCTGTGTCTACTAGCGAACGGAATATGTAAACAAAAGATAAGAAATTCAAGCTTTGAATTAGGAAGTAAATACAGATATCAGTCAAGTTCACTTCAGAAGAGACACACTTAAATTCAGACAATGACGACAAAGAGAAACGCGAGAGAGACACACCGCAGGAGCAGGCGCTCGTGAAAGGTAACATCGCGCTCGCTTGGAAAGAATAGTCACGAATATAAGAGGCGGCCCATGCCTGCAAAGCGTGGCAGAGGGAGGGAAGGGGGCGGAATCGCATCTGGCTCACGATGTAGGAGAACAAGAAGAAGGCCATCGGTATGCGCTACAATAGCACGCGTCGTCTTTGTTGCAAGTTGTTCGAATGAATGCAGCAAAAATTTGCACGTCACTGACGAAGACTCAGAAGCGGCGTGCGCCAGTTCGTCCTATACTTCAGTCAATAACGCACGCATCTCGTATTGCAACACGGCCAAAGCAAAATGGTGAATGAAGTGACCCAGTCAGCGACGAAGTTTAAAAAGCGCGTAAGCAGTAAATAGGTAATATGGGGAAAATTTTCGCCATTCGATTTCACGTACTAATGGCCGCTGAGAGACAGAACATGCAGTCCATAGCAGCCGAGATCGCTCACCCGCCGAGACAGAAATTACTCTGGACCAGCAAGTCATGACAGCAACTCTGCTCCGTGAGTAATTACGCCATACTTCTTCTGTGGCAATGATACAGACACTCTAAACTTACACACCAAACTTACTCCTCGAGAATAGTTACCGTGGTACAAGAACGACCCAAACGGACATTCTAACTCAAACCTCGAGGAACGGAACGTAGACTTAACTAAATATTTATGGTCCATCTTCAAGTCACGGCCAAGTTACGCACATTAAAGTAAATTTGATAGAATTCGGCTTTTTGACTCCCTCGTTTAATAGAATTACAATAAATGCAAGAATTAAAGTATAAGACTCTCGTGCGGTTCGATTCACGTAAATAGAGTTTGTGTTCTCTGTGCGAGGTGGTTCTAACTCCAGTGGCACAATGCGTACGCTTTAGAAATTTTCATTTCCATCATTTAATTAGGTGTCTCACATGAAATACTGCATTTTAAAATGAAAGAAAATAATAGTCAAGTGTTTATTTGAATCAAAATATGATCCTTCCGCCTTTATGATCTTTGCGCAACGTTTTCCTAAAACATATATTCCATCTTCAAAGAACTTATCGTTACCACGAAAAAACTGTTCAAATGCTTCAACGACACTTTCCTTATTTAAGAATGTTCTATCACAAATGAATAGTTCGAAATGTTTGAACAAATGATAATTAATAATCAGTAGGAGAGAGATATCAGGAGAATAGGGAAGATGTGTCAACAATTTTTAATCAAGACTCAGCAGTTTATCGACCGTAGCTCTATATAGGTGTGGGGTCGTGCATTATCCAGAAGCACAATAGGTCCATCTCTATTCACCGGTCTTGAATGCTTCTTCTTCGATTTTTCACGCAAGCAATCAATGTCTTGACAATAAGATGCTGCTGTTACAGTATCGTCTTGCTGCAAAAACGGAGCAAATGATTCCCTTTACAGACCACCAAAGAGTGACCATTAACTTTTTCGGGTGCAATGGTGGTATCGGACCCGTCTGCTTCTAACCACTGCCCAGTTCTTTTGGTGATATCGAAGTGTGTCCATTTCTCATCACATGTAAAGATTCGATTCCAAAATTTATCTCTCTCGAGTCCAATAGGTCATAAAAAACTACTTAAAATACGGCATTTCATGCGAGACAGCCTAATACTTCTAAAAACTTCCTGGAAAGAGTGTGTTTCGTTTGATAGTACGATAATCATAAAGGTAAAATACTTAAAACACACATTTATCAAGTGTGTAAATTAGTACTGATAACAGAACATTCAGACTAAACGTGAAATAAATAAACTAATATAACAAACCTTCCATAAGAACGAAATTTTTTTGATGGAGGACTTGAGGTTACAAATAAATTTTTATTTAAATCTCCTGGCGAATTCAGATGAACAATAAATGTCAAGAGTATGGGAATATAGAGCGTGTTGTGTGAATGTTTACAAAAGTTTCCTAAAATTTAACAGTTCCGAAGCCAATTCCAACTTCTGCAGAAGCCTCTATGGCAGCGTGCGAGGTACGGCGGTAGTGCTCGATCACATGTAAAAATTAGAAACAAGAAATATAGGAATACTAGCAGCAACGAAATCGATGAAAACTTTATTTGAAGGATGATCAATTAATAATACCCCTCAGAGCAGTGACACACGCGAGCAGCGAAAACCTATCAAACCATTAATACTCGCTGAGAAAACTTCAAAAGTACATCGAACAACTATAGCAATTTCAGCTGACTCACGCAAGAATAGTAGACAGAACATTGGTAACGATAATTAACTCTTGCGGATTAATTCTACACAAGGCCTAAGAGCCAAATTCTCCGAGTGAAAGAAGCCATGATGTAGATTCCAACACTTAAAATTGTCGGACCGCTGAGGCCAAACTGATGGCAGTGCCGTTACTCGGTCCCCTGAGGGGCGCGCTTCCCTGGTCCCCCAACCTTACCCAGTTCCCCCTCTGGTGCCGGCCGAGTATGTGGGGCATGAGCCGCGCTAAAGACCGCGCCTTGCCAAAACTTGTTGCATGCAAACATTAGAGAAGTGTTCGCAGCGCCTAGATCCAAGTAATGACCAGTCAGTAGCTTCGAAAAATAATGCGCTGGTACGCACTGTTAGATATTGGTTTTCGTATTGGAGTCCTGTGGTCTGGTTCGGTGCGCATGAGGATGCAAGTTGATTCAGCACTCTATTTGGCAGGAAATACATGTGAGAGCACGGTACACGTAGTGCAGCACACTGCAGTGCTGGGCCAGAACTGCACCATTGCTAGCCCATGATTATCAAAACCAGCCTTACTGCTTCTACGAAGCTGCCGTCCTTCTGGCTCTAATTTTTTTGTGTTTGCCGTCACTTGGACTAGCGGAACTCCGAAAAAAGCCGTTTCTGTCCGAATCCATATCTGACGTTTTCAAATACCTTATCATCCGTTTCATGTTCACATAATAGTACATTATATCCTACATCTTGCACTGAAGGTCAGGAGACATAAAAATACTACTAAGAGATCTTTTTCAGTTTGCTTACTTCTGAGGTCAAGCTGTTCATTACGTAGATACGCACAGCGTCAGCCGTTTGCTTGTTCACCTCCCCAATTTTTGTTACGAGCATTGGAGTATAAAGTTATCTCGAGACAAGTCATCGATGTTTGCTTGCAATCTCTTTTGCACACTGTGATACAAAAGGAACAACACGATTTACGCTTTTTGGTGATGCTAACCAGCTCTAAAAAGTACACAGAACCCTCCAGAAAAAGGGTATTTCATTCACCTATAGTAGAGCAACAAAGCACGCTGAACCAATGTTAGTTATTATGTCAAGAACTGAGAGCGAGCATACCATCCATGGCTGTTGAGGTAGGAGTCTCAAGTGAGGAAGGTACAGCAGTGCTGTCCCAGGTGCGAGCAGGTCCGTCCACAGAACGAGTGTCACACGCGGGGTTACAGTGCGATTACCTCAAACTCGTTTTGGAAATTACACTTATAGGAAAAAATGAAATTTAAACCGTGTTTTTCACATACGCCAAACCGTGGTGAATTGAATATTCTAGTCAGAATTATTGATCTTTCCTAAAAACCTAGTTGAATTAAATATTCTAAAATGAAATCACTTAATTCGTAATTTGGCAAATACACGAGGAACCATTCATTGCGCACACATTGGTCGGCAATGACAATGTACAGAATCGACGTGGCTGAAAATATATTTCTGCTCCCATTGTTCACCATGGTAACACGAACTTCCGAATACGCAAGCCTGTCTATTCCATCTCTCAAAATTTGTGCGTCACCTCCCATGCGAATCCGGAAAATAATCTGAGACGTTACTGAACATGTGTGTTGTGAAACATACGAAGGTGTGGGCAATTCCTGACGTATGGCGCACTTGTTTGAAGCCCCAATTGATTTACATTAAAAAAATTTGAATACTCTAAACTTATACATTTTCAGCAGAAACCAAATGGTGCTTTTGAAAAAATTGCGTCTGATATAGAGAATCGCCTCTGCTTCATATTTCATAACTTTTACGGTCGAAATGTCGAAACTTTTACGGTTTTGTGAAATTTACTCCTGACAGATTTCGCAAAAAGCTTGATCACCAGTCGAACTTTCTAAATGAATGAGGTTAAATATTAGCACTTCAGCAACGGTGTTCCCGAAAATGGACATGAAAGCGTGAACAACAAAGGAACTTACAGCAGTAACAATATTCTACAGTCATTAAACGACTGGTGTTTCGACTGCATGTCTCTTCTGCATGCCTTCCAAATTGTCTTAACGAAACCCTAACCAGAAAGTAGGTCTGGAAAGCGTGTACGATAATTTCCAAATTGATGAAATCTATGATATAGGAATTGTGATTGAAGTAGTCGTCAATACCATAGAAGATGAACAAGAGAGTCAAAATACAGATTCATTTGACTCGTAAATACAGATGTATTCCAGAGGTGAATTACGAGTACCACACAATTCATCAAAACAATTCCGCCCTTGCTCGACAGTCCTAAAACATGTGGAATCAAATTATCATGCTAAAAATCTATCAACTTTCCCTGGTCTTGTTCAATACCATTGCACATACTTTCAAAATAGAACTAAGAGCCAAAGGTAGTTGTCACAAACTTTGATACCAGAGGATTTTGCTTCAGTGCCTAAATAAACGAAAAGTTTAATAAAACCTTACCTTCTTTTAGGAGAATTGTAGTGAAGCTTCTTTTGACGGCCGGAGTGAAATCCGCGTCATCATCGGAAGGCATAGGGAGATCCGAAATTTGGACAACCTCCAGCTGAGGAACTGGCTTCGCAATCTTGGCCGGCGACTCAACACTTGGCATTGTCTCGCGTGGAGTTAGGTCAGGCTGCTGCAACTGTTTTTGCGCTTCACAAGCGAGTTGGCAATCTGCAACCGTGTGAATGGGAGCCATACACGCTTCCTGTACTGTTTGAATAGCGTCGACAGCCTGTGCTGCTTCTGCACTTGAATCTGATTGTGACACTGACGCGTTCGAGAAAACTCTGTCATCAGACTCTTTGACCGTAGGCAAACCTGGAGGGAATTCTCTCACAGAAACAGAACTTTCTTGCACCTTGGGTGACTCAAAAGTTTCCGCTAGATTTGCTTCATGCTCAGTTGCAGTTTTTAACAGATTTCTCTCAATATTTGCTAAATCAAGTCCAGCAAACTGAGATGTAGAATCAGAAGGAATTTCCATGGAGCATTCCTGAGGGCCTGGATTAGATATGTCTATAGAGTCACAAGAAGTTGATGGTAAATCTTTTCCTTGATCTTCACGCGAGCAGCTTTCTTCGGCAGGTGACACGTCAGATGTAGAGTCAGGGATGATTTTCTGGAAAAATGGTGGATTCTCTGGACAACCGTTCTCTTCAGGGTCAATGACTTCCGAAAAAGAAACCCTTTTCAGTTTTTTCATTTCATCATGCGAGGCTTCATCTATATCGTTCATCAAACTGTCGATGGAAGTGAGAGGAGTTGATGTACCAGTTTCCGTAAGAGATTCCTCTAGTTCTTCAAATTGGCTAAGTACTTCACGGTTGTCGACTTTGGGGGAGATCGAGAAATGAGATTCGGTCATTCCGACATGAGGACAATCCCCCTTCGATCCCTCCGTGTCCAATAATAGCGCTTCATTTATGCACGTTTGGTCACCAGCGGTCTCTGTTATAAGTTCTTCAAGCACACAACTATCAGCTCCAGCAGGAAGAGCTTTGACGGCATCCAAAATTTGTTTCTCATGGTCTATCTTTTTAGAATTATTCACATCAGCCCGGTCAAATTCACTCAGAACTACGTTCTCAGTCGATGAAGAAGTGACCTCAAATTTAATTTTATCATTACTGAAAGTCTCACTTTTGGCTTCAATAATTTTTATCTCATGAGTAGCACATTCATCTGAAGTCTTTGCCTCTGATTCTGTCTCAGAAGTTTCCGTTTTAGCATCGGATTCAGTTTCTGACATCTCTGCTTTTTCATCTTTGGTATCTATGCATTCAGGCGATAAAGTCTCCAAAATATCAACACCATTGACAGGAATAGTTAAACTCAGGAAAGCTCCAGCGTCAGTTTCCTCGTCAACAGCGTTCAAATAAACTTTAGTGGTGTTTCCTACCGTGATTTTGGACGGAGAAACAACAGACTCGTCAGAATTTGAAACGAACGACACTTTCGCATCTTCAAACGACCTTGACGGCAGGTTTCCATGACCGTTCTTGGCGAATGAAGGATTTTTATCTGGAATGACTTGAATCACTCCATTAGCTGAGGTAGCCATAACTTTCTCTGAAGCTCCTTCGCAGTGCGACAATTCGGTCCGATTCATTTCTTCGCAACTAATGACGAATTTTTCTTTGCTTTCGTCGTCGTCGGTACGTTGGGACGTGACAGAGAGCGACGTCGCACATGTCACCCCGCTGTCTTCGAAGCCATTCAAGAAATCATTGTTGCGGTCGAAGAAGTCGCACCGCTCACCTTTGACGGAGAAACCATCCCTCGAGGGACCCTCGTTGTCGACTTCGGGGACGACGACGAGATCGTCATTTGTGATCTGAACGATGGACGTCATTTTGGTGGAGGGGGATCTCTGGCCTCCACTCACCTCAGATTTGGACCCCTTGGTGTGAGGTGCCCCCTGTTGCAGCACCAGGCTGCAAAAGCTGCGATACGACATCGCGTCCCTCCTTAAATTGATATTTGTCCAAGAAATTTTTCTCTCGCTTTGGTCACGTGTCCAATTATTTCCCAATGAAAATAAAATTACACATTAATTTCAATCAAAAACACTTGAAACGAGGTATGAAGTTTAAAATAGTTTCAGTCACTTATTGAAAATTACCAAACCATCGACAATGTAATTTCTCTGAAATGAAGGATGAACTTCACTTGCAAGAGGCAACACACGAGCTTTAGTTCCACACGGTCAAGCGATACGCAAGCTAACTTTGCTTACAGCTGCGATGCTTCAAAATCGTAAAACAAATCCTCTTCCAAACTGAGCAGAACCGTCACGATAAGCACTATATATTTTTACGTTCACGACCTGTAAATTTGCTGACTCGGCTGACTCACCAGAAGCGGCTAGCAAGAAATAACTGTTCCAGTATCGGGATCTCAGTTTCGCGTATCAGTGGAATTACAAGACGGCGTAAACTTAATGGAAGCGTCAGCGTTCGGGAGCAACGAGTAAACAATCAACAACCATTAGATTGTTAGTCTGTGGGGTATCGAAAACGGTAATCTGTTCAGAAGAATCGAGCGCGTTTTTCAGGGCAGAAGTGAAATATGAATTCTTAAAACCAAAAAGGTCACTGCACAAGCAAGTAACATTATTAAAGCGCTAAAAACCTACAATACATACAACCTAATTGAGAGCCTATTTTCGAGAGCTTAATTTTCTTATTAAATAGTTCCTTTAGAATTCCAAGAGGACATTTAATAAAATTTTGGAGTCGCTGAAAAATTTCGAAAGAAAATCGCATCCACGCAGAAACGATAGCTCGTATTTTTTTCAAATAAACTCTTAAACAACTGCGACAGCGGACCTGTACACAGGTAATTTGAGAGTAAGAAACTGTTGTGACGAACACGATGACACAAAGCTAACGACGGGGCCGTTATCAGAGTGGAAGCAAACTTCTGTTGTGTCACGCAGTGAAAGGGATCGCCGCGAGACAAAACTATAACATCGAGCGCAAACGAAACGTTAAGGCAGCTTTCTACAAGGGAACGATGAAAATTTCAATTAATCATGACAAGCATCAGCAACGACGCTTGAAGAGACCCTACAATTTCTTCACAATGATCTTTTACTGTGTGAGCTGGGAATCGCACAAGTCGAATAGCGTCCAATACGCGCGCTTTGCAAACTTGTACGTACGACTCTTGCTTCAATTAAGGATTTTCCAGCTACGCTGCTGAGCACAATTCCAAAGTAAAATTGAGCCACTCATCAATCAGACACTAACCCTTTCATTAACACTTTGAAACCTGGATGTTACAATGATTTTAAAATTTGTTCACATTTCGGTAACTTTAGGAAACCAAGTAAAAACTAAGATGACACTAGGAGTCGTAAGACGGGGGTTCAGAAAACGTGAATAACACTCAAGGACAAAAACTAAGTCAACGTAAGGTAAACGAAAAAATGTGCTGACGCGCTCATTCGAAATATACGTCACATGTATACGAATACATCGACCGAAACGAAACATCTGAAATTTTGTTCAAGTTTGACTTAGCAGCAACGCCCAGCCAAGTTGAATGAGTGGGAAGCAAACCACGGCCACTCGCAACTAAAAGGTGACAAAAAACCTACATTCGGGAGGCGTCCGTTAGCGCGGGGAGTACAGGGGTCCACCATATCACGTCTCTGTGTGTTTGATCATGCTTGCCTTTCCCTGGTCGGTCTCGAGCATCAACATATCGAATTAATGTCTGGTTTTCTCTCGCTGCGCAAGAGTGGAGAGTCCTGCGTAATTGCGGCCGCCCCAACAGCAGGAAGCTGAGAGATAAATGCCTTCCATGACGCTGGAGATGCAGGCGTCGTGTCGCAACCAGGAGATACGAGAGCGCGGATCTGTCTTGTCGCAACATATCTCCGGTAATGAGGTGGAAATTGAAATTAATCCTTCATAAAATAAACTACAAATAATTCCGACGTCGTTTCCCATATTTTTATCATTCAAAGATGATCATGAAATATTACGGAAAAAAATCGTTTTTGGAAACATGGAAAAAGCCTATTTATTACAAAGGATGTGTTCTGTGAAAAAATTCAAAATTCTTCTAATGATACAAACGTTTTATATAAATTTCAGTGGAGGTACAAAATTACGAACACTATCTTTATGATTAATAAAAACTTCTGTAACTTATTGCACGGCATTACGCTCAAAGGAATATGATGCGTATTGTAGGTACCATGAGAAAAACACACAGACGCCGACATATTTGCATGCGTCTCGAAGTCAGATCCGTCGAATAAAATATTCAAATACGAGTAAATAGTTCAACAAATCGAAACGTGGATATTAAAATGCAAAGCTTTCAATGACAAACGACTCGTAATTGTCTAATAATCGCATAATTCTTTTCAAAAATATCACAAGGAAGAACACAAACTCAGCCACCATTATTCTTGAGACGCTTTGCAAACAAAACTAAGTTGAAAACCGCCAGCATCGCAAGCTACACAATGAGGAACAGAAATTTTCAGTTGCTGACAGGAACATTACTCATCCAAATCGAAAAAACAAGCAGTCACAAGCAGATATCTTGCACAATGAAATTGCTTCGTCTTATTAGTGACATTGAATCACAACGCTAATAGTACAAATGATAGTGATATTACAACTAAGCAATGATGAATAATTCTGATAAAAGAAACATCAAAATCACACTGAATTTACGGTACGGAGAAGTGAGACGTAAGCGCTTGGCGAGGCTGTAATAACACCGCTGCACCGCGTCCAGCTGAAGCTGCAATTCACCGCTGCACCGCGTCCAGCTGAAGCTGCCATACACCGCTGCACCGCGTCCAGCTGAAGCTGCAATACACCGCTGCACCGCGTCCAGCTGAAGCTGCAATACACCGCTGCNCTGAAGCTGCAATACACCGCTGCACTGCGCACACCTGAAGCTGCAATACACCGCTGCACAACAGAGCTGAGACCGAATCAAAACTCTTCGCTTATGACATTTTGTTCCATCGAACGACATAGCTACCAGCTTTCTCGGAAGTTCAGAGGGCACGCAGCCACATTAAGAAGTGATATCGATCAAAGGAAAAGCAGCTGGTGACTTTTTGATTGTTGCAGAGGGTCGTGGGGCGAGTGTGAGCGACGTTGTCGCGTCTCAGAGACGGACTGTGTCGAATGCACCTGACGAAAGTTATCGCAGTGTGAACTGTACCCATTATTTCCGGCAACAGAATGGCTTTATGTGTGGAACTTGAAGAATTACAATTGTCATTGCAAGTTGTTGAATAAAAACCTTCAGCTTCAGATGTGTAACTGAAGGGTTAATTATACTATCCGCTGTTTGCACTACATGTGGGTAACAACACGCGTAAATAATGCAACACGCGTAAATAATGCAAGAAACCGTTCCAGGTTGGACTAGTAGTCAAGCGCAATAATCAATTTTCAATACTTCCTGAAAGAATTTCACTATAAACTATTTTAGAAAACAGCTCCGTCACACCGCGAAAGAGTTTTCCTGGAACTTCATTTTAGAATTTGCTGGCCGTGCTGACACTACAGAAGCCAGCCCCTTCTCCGGAAGCCGCAAATTTTTACGGACCACCAGCTGAGAAGAGATTCAAAAAGCTCGAGTGTTGCTAGTTTCTTCTGAAAAGCTCGGAAGTAAAACATGATACTTTCAACGAATTTTTCTGCATCCTTAAATACGTCGTGAGCTAGTCCAGCTAATTTTTTAGTAACTAGGAAAATCGGGTGACGACTAGGGTTCAGTGGACTTGGCTGTACAGCAGAATTTCTGCATATAACTAAGTTATTCGCGTCGGCCAGTGTCAACTACTTGACTTGTTAACACCTTCGCGCACGACGACGGCCATGGTTGCCCTGATAATTAACAGCGTGATCGGTAACCCTATCTTTGAATGTGCGTGAAGGCGTTCAAGAATAAGACAAGTGTTTAACTAAATTCCCAAAAATTGTCATTCTCATTTTAAAACGATGATGTATTTAGACCCACAGCCTTATTTAATAAATTCAAATTTCAACAGAGGGGCAAAAAATCTGTGGTATGATTTTTGTCATGACCACAATGCACGTACGAATTTACGAGGAAATTACCCATCAATTTTAATGCCGTCTAGGTAGAAGCATGCTACGATAACGACCCATTAAACAACGCTACAGCTCAGTTTGCAGTACTCTGGTTACAAATTGTTAAAAGGAGTAAAAGAAGTTTCGCAACCCCACAGTCTCCATTCCGGGTCCCACTGAATGACACCGTAAGTTTCAAGCTGATTTCGGCAGCCCTCGCACGCAAACACATCAGACCTCGATTTGAGGGCCTGAACCGCACATTACAAAACTCTGACGTAGGAGGCATTAAAAGCTTGAGTGCAACTGTTTACAAATGCTTCGTGGATCTCATTTCACTTCGCGGTACGTAATACAAAGAATGTCGTCCAGGGTGGCCGTCATAACTCAGGCTGGTCTGTCAGCTAGAGCAAGAGTAACTCAAGAGGTGTCGTCCACACGACAGAACGTGACCGCAGAACAAGCGCTTGCTTTTGATAAAGAAGAATGCAGCAAGCAATTACAGAAGAAAGCTGTCAACGCTGCGAAAGACAAATTGCAAACGATAAAAGGCGATATGCACGTTTCATGAAGTTCAATACAAAAAAGTTGAAGCTCTTTATGAGACAGCAAAGATCTCAACACTTGAACTTCGATGTGCGCCATAGATGGTACGCGCGGTTATCCAAGTCAAACCTAATCTAACGTAACCAAAGCACCTACACAAATGAATGGAATATTTTATACTGGAATTTGTGTGCATTACTCTAATCTGCTACTTTAGATTAGAAGGAAAATTAATAGGATTACCAAATTTGTGAAAACTACATCCTTGGTTTTTAAATTCACAACGGAGATATTCGTCGGGATGCAAATCCTGTGTGGAGAATCGAGATCAAGTGTTAATGTGGGTGAACGTAACTAAGTTCCGTGTCTAAAGTGTTGGAATAAACAAATGTAACCGAGTTATGTCATTCTTTGACAAATTTATAAATTCTTAAAACGTTTACACGATCAATTAACTTGATTTCAACGCACACAGTATACTTTTTCAGGCGTTTCTAGAAAACTACGTTCTCATGAGCTGAATATCACGCTCTAAGTAATCTGTACTAGCGGCGATGGCAGTGAAAATGAGGATTGAAAAAATGTTGAATCGCAAGCATGTTTTCGTTAATCAGACGCGCCTGAAAAACTCGCGTGAGAAGCAAATCCGCGACGTTCATTCATGCGCCAAGTGCCGATGGAAAAGAAAGCTTGACCAAACCTTCCAGGCGGCGCTGGACCTCCACAAAGCGACGAGCAACGCTGTGAAATTCTTCAAAAAACGAAAAGTGAGAAAACAAGCAGCCAGAAACTTCGACGTTGCAGGACACGCAGGAACTGCTCTATTTCGCATCTTTTAGCAGGCCTGAAATCGAAACTTACGATATTTCCACCATTAGCAGGTATACAGTTAGGGCAAAATTAGGAACTAATTCCGACTTGCTGACGCTGACGTTGCTAATGGGCTCACACAAGTTACAAAGCTACATACGAGCAGTTCACTAGACGGGGACAAGTTTTTTAAGTTAGCTTGGCAATATTTCTGCATCAATTTCTCGTAGAGCAATTTCAAACAACGGTGCCCACAAGCTAGGAAGATTAACTTCAACGTCAGTCCGTAATTTCCATGGGTAAAACACGTGCCATATAAGTAAAATGCTAGAAAAACAATAAAGTGTACCTGCACACGCTTGAATGTGGCAATAAACAGTTCGCAAACAATGCTCTATACCCAGATAAGAACATTTCCGAACAAATTGCGAGAAATACTTTCCCAAAAACAAACTTTTTCTCCAAGTTCAATTCTAAAGTTGAGCAACGCAACACCCACAAGTGTGCAGCAAGAGGGTTGCGGAACCCGTTCCCCGAAGGACTTTTGAGAAGTCTCGTTCAAGTCGACATTGTACGACGTACGCTGAGGAGGAACAAACCGAATGAGGGATTATTTCTTCCCCAACGCCTTGAGAGAATACAAAGAAAACTATCAGCCGTGCACTCATAACTTGTCTTCCGAAAACAGAAACGTTAACATCGAGAATGACTGAGAACTTGAGTCGAATCACATACAATAAAAAAAAGGGGCAACTCGTGAATGATAATCCAGAAGTGAATACAAAGTCCACTCTGTAGCCCGTTTGTTTTCCTAACAAACAACCTGCTTACGCAACAACATTGCAGTCGCGCAATTTTTTTGCATTACTGAAAATAAATAATGCCATATCACTGTACACACCAAGTTAATAAAATGAAAACGCGAGTTCAATTTGAACAGAGGAATTCCGTGACGGCATTCAAGGAGCGGCTTCCAAATGAACAACCGCGCTAACAAAGAGCCAATTTGACGAAACGGGAGAAACGCTGAACATGAGTCTCAAAAAGTCGATTTCACAACTTACCTTGAGCAATACAAAATCAACGTAATTTGCGAATCACACAGAAGCGAATTGCGTAACAACAAGAGGCCTAACTACAATACTAATGACAATCGGTTTTCAGAAATAAAACTTCTTGAGAAATACAAAATTGACCTTTCTAGTACAGAGTATATAATGATTCGCAAGCGCGTTCGAATACATTTACTAACCGTGACTAATTAGAACCAATAGTTTTCAAAGAGTTTGTTTCATTGACGTAAAAATGAGTTATTTCAAGTGAATGCTTCCACATATAATGAAAAACCCTCAATCGCAGCGAAAAACTTTCCTTGAAGTGTACAGTAGATATAATATTCCCTTTACACCTTGTTTTGTTTCAAACGTGTTCCAAACAAACGCGAGCCAGTCAGTTTTCGAGACGAGTGAAATTTGAATCAGGCAACAAATTGGAAGAAAAAGACGAAGATCAGATTGCCGCTATTACAGCTAGCGGCCGAATCAGCCCGTCACCCTCCGCAGTGCGCTAACGACGGCCGGCCATCCAAGCGGGCAAGCAGTTAATTAAACGTGCAGCAACACACTTCAAGCATACCAAGTCGCACTCGAATAATGGAACGAACTTTCAATCAAAGCTGAACAAATTTTTGAAATAGTGTGCGAATCTCTATATTCCAGAGTATAGGTTCAATCACGCACCTATCGCCTGAAGTTCCCAACATGTTTTGCAAACAACACAAGCTACGAATTACTTACAGAAAATCCAAAGGACAAAACACACCAGCAGGCTAACGCAGAAGTGATAAGCCAAGTTTAAATGAGGGGGAGACAAGCCTTCAAATAAGTGATCAGTAAAAAGGCCAACACGATAACGTGTACGTCATTTAACAATGTGGAATACTTCATTTCCAGCACTTCCATTCAGCACGGTTAATAAAAATCCCACTCAGCGAGCGATGACAATATTTCAGGCTCACTTTATGTTATCCGCTCATTACTGTAACTACAAATTAATCTTTTTTATGGAAAAATATAAGCGGAGTTAGTCAATCGCTCACACATTAAATAAATTGCGGTGTGAGATGAACACAGCGAGCTCCTTCAATTGTAATGTTAATTCGCCATACGGCACACACGACAGCCAATATCCTAATTTGGTGTCTGCTTTGTCATTCCTGAACAAGCATGCACGTCCAGCAGACTATGATCACAATTGCTGGAGGCCTCAGTGAATAAACGGTCTCTACAAAAGACATGAGCTCATGCGCTTTCTGCTTCTCTTGATAACTTACGTTGATTCATATTTTTTTCGAATTTTCAGCTGTTTGTTTAGGCTCTAAACTCTACCTTTGTGGTAAATAGCTACAGCACTTCTATGTAGGAAGTTGCACACAAAAATAATTGCAAAGCTGCAAAAAGGTGAATAAATCTCAGTACTAGCAATCGCCTCCGGACGAACATTCCGTAATTTTTACAGATCTATTTGCCTCCGCCCTGCAGCGTCCGGATGTGTTACATTTGAGTTACTGAGCCGTTTTTTACATATGAATAGTAATAGCGTTAGCGACTGTGTGTGAATCAAATTAAACCTCTATTCTTCAGCGTTTGACAGTTCTATGTTTGTACGTAGCTACTGCACCTGAGCGGAGCGACTCGTGCGATGACCACAAACGCTAAACTCTCGAGCAGAGTTTCAAGAACATAATAATCTCGAGTAGTGTTTTCGTTAAGCTCAGAGCGAATTTCACGAAAACGAGAGAAGTTTTCACTTCCACCTAGTGCATTTAGCTCAACAAGTTCAGTTGAATTGCTAACGAGTCGAACTCAACTTGCAACGAAGCACCTCAAGACCGCACCCCGCCTGCATGAACACAGTCACCCCGCTACGCCTCCTTCAAATGAAGGCAATACGAATATGGTCTTCGGATAAACAAATTCCCTATCTTGAAGAAATTCAACGCATTTCAAAACACAAAGACACACATGAACATCCATCACAATAAGTCGCAAAATTAAGAATCGCACTAAAAGCGAAATTCAACACCCCAGACTCGCAGTTAAGGTTCGGGTTCCTCTCAGTTTTATAAGCCGTGGATAGAAACGCGCATGAAATTCAGAGATGACGAGCGGATCCTCAGAGCGCACCCATAACAGCGTTAGTTCGCCTGAGGACTCGTTCCCCAGATTCGCGCGTGCGCGCGTCATCGTAAAACAAGAACGTGACGCACGAATAACACTTTCCCTGGAGCACTGCGCGCACGTCACGCTGCAGCACGAAGGATGCACTGAAAAGTGCACTCTTACATTGCCCACAGGCTCTCGTTTACAAATGGCGCTCGTGACCATGTAGCCAGCAGGGACCCGCCAAAGTGGTGGTGTACTCCTATCAAACTCGTATGAGTTTGAACTCGGCAGAAATACAGCGTCAGCATTTCGCAGAATGCACAAAATAAGGACGATCACTAAGGCACAAATAGGACTAATGCATTTCGTGTTTTGCTGTATCTTAAAAACTACGACTGTCAAAATTTTAATTACTATTTTTAATTAGATTTTTCGTAGACTGTCTCAACACTTCCAAAGAATTTGTAACATCAAAACAAATGCGTCACTCAGATATTAGACTGAAATTAGTTCTTCAAGCTGATGAATGATCTCCAATTCGAGAAAAAGAATTACACCTTTCCCAATCTTTCTGAGGGTTTTACACTCAACGTCGTAGGAAAATGCGTAGGTGTCATCCAACGAGCGCCTGGAGGTCCCTGCACACGGTGACTAGCACACAGGCAGCCACAGCGCAACATTTGTGCACACCACGAACTTCACAAACTCAAGTCCATTCTGAGCCAACGAATTAGCCTCTGGCATCCATGGCTGCTCTCCTTGAATGACAGGCAAAGAAAAACTTGTCACAATAAAATCTGATAACTTACGCACTGCCGTTCAATTCAATTATGAAGCGTTTTGCATGCAAGAAAACGTCGAATGATCGCTGTAATGTTCACAGGAACAAACCTCATTTACGCTTGATTTTTCAAACGCGATACTCCTGAGACGAATAGAAACGCATACATCCATAATACAAATTGAAACATAGATCGCGACAATGGAATTCAAGAAAGTGCATCCCCATCTCTTTTAAGTAACAAAAGAAAATGTCTGAAGCCTGGTGTCTTGATAACTCGGGTCAGAATGAAGCCAAAGCGCCTGTACGCCCCAGCCCCGCACCACCGGACCGCCGCGGGCTGGAGTGCCCACAGGCGTCTGCTGCCAAGGTCTTCTTGCCGACGCGGTCCTTTCTCTACGGCCCCGACCTTGCGAGCCGGTCTCTTTGGACACCTAGACGTCCCTCTAAGCACCTAGACGTCCCTCTAAGCACCTAGACGTCCCTCTGGTTACCTAGACGTCCCTCTGGTTACCTCGACGTCCCTCTGGTTACCTCGACGTCCCTCTGGTTACCTCGACGTCCCTCTAGACACCTCGACGTCCCTCTAGACACCTCGACGTCCCTCTAGACACCTAGACGTCCCTCTAGACACCTAGACGTCCCTCTAGACACCTAGACGTCCCTCTAGACACCTAGACGTCCCTCTAGACACCTAGATGTCCCTCTAGACACCTAGATGTCCCTCTAGACACCTAGACGTTTTTGTTGACATTTAGACGTCTCTCTAAACGTTAAACGCCTCACAGATATTTAAACGTTTCCCTTGAAATTCCTTACAACACCTAGGTGTCCCTCTAGACATCTACGCGTTACTCTAATCATCTGGATGTTTCTCCAGATAGCCAAAAGTCTCTTTAGACTAGAGCTAAGTCCACTTTTCATATAGTTAAAAGTCTCTCCAAACTCTAGCGAAGTCCACTTTAACAAAATTGAAACAAGGAAGCGCTCTAGCACCCACGTGCCACTTTCTTGTACGACTCACAGTACGAAAAATCTCCCAAGAGCTAATAATGGACCGTGCATTATCATTCCATTAAATCATCATACGTTTTCCACCAGAGAAAGCTTCGTGTGACCGCTGAAATATCCATCAAACACGCCTCATTCACGCCTGATTTTACGGCACTTAGCAATTTTAATTCAACACACGATTGAAGAAAATTATACTCGGCATGCGATCTCAATTTTAGAAGGCTCACTTTATGCAATCCGCTCATCACTGCAGCTGATGAATCAATCTTGGTTATAGAAGAGAATATGTAATCGAAATTAATCTCTCGATCATACCTTAAATGAGTTGTGGAGTTTTACACGATGAGTACTCTGCTCTTATATCGAGAATCTGCTGTCTAATCTTATAGCAGACAGCTCATCCCGACAGCTCATTCGGGCAAGTCCAGAGAAAACGAAGGGTCAAATCGTCATCGGCCCTTCAGCAACAAATGGTACACAAATGCATCGATCATACTTAGAACGAAAGAGTGAAATTACAATAAGGAACGATCTGATTTCTTAGGATCAGCGCATCTCAACAGGGGTTCTGTGCAACCCTTAGGTTCCGCAAAAAGTCCCTCAAGGTTCCGCAAGAACAACTGAGACAAGATGATACACTCTTGAATTTTACTCAATTTCATACGTGTAATATTACTAAAAACTTCAATATATTCTTAGAGATTGTGCTTTAGACATCATCATATATAAACTATTTTGTTACGAAACGCAAGGGTTACACGTGAGTAAAAAAGTTGAGAAACGCCGCTTTAGATAATCGGAAATGAGTGCACTTTTTTAAAAGTATCAACACCGCGACTCAATACGTCAAGAAGCTCATGAATAAATACGTAAAATTTACGACAGTTCATCAAATCTCTCCGCTTACAAACGACGCTTCACACTGAAAGAACAAAAGTTCGGAAAAAGATTTCAAGTCTCGGCACAACAGACAATTGACAAAATACCGCAAATAGAATCACAAAGACGTCGGCTGCGCACGGCTATCCCCCTAATTCGTAGGGGAACATGAATTTTACTCATCACTTGGCCAATTTCTGGGGCGATAACCTAAGTTCTATTTCCAGTCGAGCTTGGGATCGTGATCGTCCCGCTCTCTGTCAACGACGTCATTGAACCGTTCAAATTGGGTTTATGAGCAGTGCTATTATAAGACAAAATTCAGCCAATGATCAGTCTCCCAGTCCGGCCAATGATCAGTCTCCCAGTCCAGCCCATGATCAGTCTCCCAGTCTAGCTAGTGATCAGTTTCCCCAAGGTCCCACGAACGCACACCGTTAAGTCCACAAAAACGTTCAGCAGCAGCAGTAATCAGTGGTCATTAGCGTGGATTTGGTTATTGGCGAGCTCTTAAAGCGAGCAGCTTCGCCTCCCCGCCGAGCTGCCGCCCGTCTCACCTGAACAACTCGAGATGCGGCCAAGAAATGGGAACAAGCGTGTCGTTACTTTCGAGCGTAACAAAAGCTCCGCTAACCACCATTGCTAAACAATCGATGTGTTTTCATCAAACAAACCCCTGTTCTACAACTTGGTAATGGGGTTGTCAGAATCAGAATGCTTCTCTTGTGAAATAAAGACCGAACCCGACATTCCTGAAAGGCGGCACGCCCGTGTGGCAGGGAGAATGCCCAAGCTTCTTTCAAGAAATCCACCGAATAATGCACGCGAAAATTAGCACAAAAGAAAGAAGTGCGTGACTTGAAAGAGAGATGGAGGCGTCTTTCCGGCACCCGACGCTCTTGCGTTATTGGGGTGAACAAAACATTCGGCCGCACACCGTGAGCTGGAAAACCGAACAATGCCCTAGCAAAGGTCACGTTACCGGCAGCGGGTGCGCCGTCACGTTCTGGAGGGGGAGAGAGACATGCTTTACCTCATGTGCGCCTAGAGGAACTCTAGATACCATATTTAATTCAACTCTCCAATGGGCAGGTTTACTGCCGAAGACGCACTATTTTGAGACGTCTTCGTGTGCTTGAGATGTACGAGTACACTGCGGAATGGCTGGTTTGTACCATGAGAGGACAAGGAAGGACGAGTACGCTCGAGTCGAGGATTTTTTAACCCGTCACAGGCCAACATTCCTAAAATGAGAACGACGTTTCAGAAAAATGCTACTAGTTATTGTGAAAATTTCAATGCAGCCTTACAGCACTACATGCAAAATTTGGGTAACATTTCATGTACCAGGCGACGTACATCCTTAGCACCAAAATAATTTCGTCCGCGAAGGGTTAATCGAACATTTGACGAATTGACTAACACAAAACTGAAGATTTAGAGTCTGGTAAGAAGGAGTTAACGCGTTCTTGTTGTCGAGGAAGGGCCTAAAGGCATGAAGAACAGAAAATTAATGAGGCACCAGATCCAGTTTAAATCCTTCGGCTACTCTAGCTACCATCATCACACGGCCATGTGGCGGCTGGAGGAGCCGACACTCTGGCGGGTGGCGGGCAGGTGGCGGGCAGGTGGCATGCAGTGGCACACGCGTGTGCAAATGGCTTCACACTACTAACCTAACCTAACCTCACTGAGGTTCAGGGACGAAATTTTACGGACACACATTATTCTTACTGAGGTCGCAAAGGATTAAATGAACGCAAAAGAAATAAAAAATCGACAATAGACTCGCGTCACTCGAAGGGTTATAAGCTCGCTGGGGTACCAGTAAAGATCGTAAGGAGATTTGCACTCAAAAAGCTGCGTCATTATAGATGTATGGAGCAAGAGAACGAGAAATTTGAGTTATAAGGGAGGACCTGCGAACAATAATATACAACACAGCTACAAGATAAAAGGACACGATTAATAACAGCTGCTACTGGTAAACGTTAGCCTCGCGTAGGTGAGGGGTCACGCAGTTAACCCTGTACGCACATCGGAATATTGCGAGAAAAAAATGTTTAACTCCCACTATGTGATAATTGAAAACGGTAACATTTACATGATGGTTGGGTATACTGAAGCAGCATGAAACAAATACTGGATGAATACAGATTCTTTTCCCCCCGAGTATCCAAATGCACAGTACAATTTTCCAGAGAAATCGTAGAAAACCGTAAATAGAATTTACTGTTGATGCGACGCGCGGGTGCAGTGGGTCCAGCAGACGCGAGCTAGGCGCGCTGCCGGCCCTTCAACGGAACGAGCAATCTTCACTCGTACCTACTTCGGTTGTTCATTAGGGCAGCGAGCATTACTCGTCGAAAGAGCGAGAGACAAGTTCTGAGGGTTACAGTTAACACGTTGACTCCGAAGTGGGTCATATATGGTATACACGATCATCTAACCTAATGTAACCAAAGCACTATCGTGTTAAAAACAAATTTTCGAATTTTCTTCAAATTTGTGTTCATCAATCGAATAAGCTAGTTCTGATTAGAAAGAAAATTAATAGAGTAACCAAATATGTGAAACCAAAATCCTTCATTTTTAAACTCACAGTGGAGATATTTGTCGGTATGTAATTTTACCTGTGTGGAGAATCGGAGTCTACGTGTTAAAGCCTCTGATCTACGCACACTGTTGCATGCAACGGACAAAATCTATCGGTCGGAAAACAAACAATCCAATGGCTAGAAAGTGCGTAGCGAAAATGCACTGCAGTCACCTGGGGAATATCCACGTCAACGGATAATCTCTCCCTTCAATTATTCCCTTAGTGGGAGATTCAAATGTAATTCACTTTCTGTATGACCTCTAATTTAAAAACGTATGGACTATCTCCATGTTAAAATTGCAACTAGCATCACAACTCAGCCACAGTTCACTGGCTGAACATTCCCAGCAAGAACGCAACCTCCAGTCCATGGATAACGTTCGACAAATTATATGCCGAATACGGAAGATGTTCAAATTCGACTCCGCACACTGAGTCCAGTAGCATAAAATGCCATGACCAATTCTTAATAATGTTCAGTAGTAGCAGAAAGTTTCACCAGAAGCAGGAAAATGCAACTAGAAATAATAAAATGCTGCCAACACATAATTATGCGGCCTTAAAACAGTGAGTCGGAGTCCATTAGTGTCTCCAATGTTCGTCCACAAAAACATTCTTCACTGTAGCAGAAAATGAACCGACCTAAATTCAACAAAAATCGTCAAGTCTCTAGGTTCGATTCCAAGCCTATCATTTCAGGAACCGGTCCAGCTCGCGCCCGTAAGTCCGGAGCGTCTTACCGCACAACTTATCTCCGCCGCGTCAGCGAGCTCACTGTTTACCTGCTCAGGTATCCGTGCTACTTTACGATCGTCTCTCCGCGCCAAGTGCTCGGTTTCAAGAAGCGAATTTTTGGTGATTGCGCTGGTTTCCATGCACGTTTTCGGAAGACGAAGTGTTAAGGGCGAGCGAAGGTTGCGCCTTCACTCCTCCAGTTGATTGTCTCGGCCACAACGCTGGAATGTATCTAACGGCGTCGAATGCTACCACCCATTTTTTTGCAACGGCAAGAACAGGAGAATATTTTCTCCGAAGAGGTAATTGAAAGCCTCTACTGTGCTCGGTAATGAGAGCGCGGAGTAAAAATATTACCTTAATGAACTGATGGACCAGGAAATGCCTGTTCATCTCGACCACCGAGTCGTACGCTTTCTTTCCCTTACGAGGAAGTGGAGCTTCTGAATAATAAACTCCTCAAGATCAAAACCTCAGCAATTGTGATGCGATAAAAACTACTAGGAACGATGCAAATCTATAAACCTGACTCGTAATAACACAGCAAGACTACGATGAATATCCTGCAAGAGCATACAAATCAGAACAGCCTTTCCAACCTTTTGGGTCTTGGACGTACAAATAGTTTTCAAATTTGTCCACGATTACGTAGTTTCATCACTCCAAGTGAAAACTAAGCCAAGACTGAGATGTCCCTGCAGGACTAAACGGTTTACAACAGAGCGCGGCTGGACTATTTCAAGACTAGGCGACTCGTACACTTGCACCCCCACACCGACTCGACAAATATTTTGCTCCAGAGGTACCTCGGAAGATGTGGACGGGTCGGGTCGGTGGATGGTCAAATGCTTCTGCGAACTTGATATGTAGGCCTTGGATTTGACTGCAGAAGTCAAATGCGCAGCTTTAAAGGTCAATATTCTAATTCCAGACGTCAGAATTGTGGCATTAGAAGTTGGTACTGTAGCAATAGAAGTTTGAACTGACGCTTTAGTAGTCGGTAATATAGCTTGAGAAGTGTGAACTGAAGCTTTAGTAGTCGGTACTGTAGCTTAAGAAGTGTGAACTGTAGCTTCAGAAGTGTGAACTAAAGCTTCAGAAGTCAATCTCAGATGAATCATCTGAGCCTAGCACTACACAGATGCCTCGATCCCGGCTCAAAATTTTCCAGTGCTGCAATACTACCAATATTTTATGAGCTAAAACGCTATCGAGACTTTCTTGTTTTTTTTTAATATTCATCGATGATAAGTATAACAGTCGTAGACACTAACAATACAAGGTTCGACCAAATTTGAAAGACTATTTATTTATTTAAGGTTCAAAAAGTTAAATCAGAAACAAATAAAAAGTGATCAAAATAATACTTTAAACTTGAAAAAACAGCGTTATCAGTAACAAATTAACTTTAGAAGAGAAGAATGTGGATAGGGAGAACATACTCTACCTAAATATTCATGTGAAGGGAACGCAAACGAATTTTTCGAGTTCAAGTTCATGGTAAAGGGTAACTCTAAAGAAAATTAAACTTCAGACCTACTTCACATACGTCCAAATTTGCGAGTCTCAGTTTTATGAAAATTCATGGAGGAAGAGAATACAAAACCAAGCAGATTTGTTGGCTTGCGCCACCTAATGATACATGAAAAATTTTGTTAACACGATCCCGTAACTACCACTCTTCTTCCAATAAAATGCCACAATCACTACCCTTGTTTCATCCAACGGGATCCTACAACC